>OZ026839.1:38729643-39045761 GCA_964023205.1 Lutraria lutraria | reverse complement strand
TGTAAGATCACCAAATGGCACTGGCTTTTGGTGTGGTATCACAATGTTTACCCAAGTGAAAATAAGAATTATCATACATGACCATAAATTAAAACAAATTTTATTTCCTTTGACGACAGAGATAATTTACACATTCTACAAGTCAGTAGGAGTGTACACCTCCCGTAACTCAAAAGATTCCATCACACAATAACTGTAACAATCCTTGAAAACACTGTCATTATCCAAATATGGAAGCAGACATCATAAGCCCAAGCTCAAATATCATAAACAGCAACCTTTAAGAATCATAATTCAATGTGATGTATAATATATTTGTACGTTTAAATGCAGCGCATCACTATGGACATTGTTTGTTTTAGAAGTTTATAGTCTTAATTTCCCACCACCTGTAGAGAAAAAAAAACTCAGGCCCAAACATCACAGTTCTTACTCTACAGTTATAACATATACCTAACATGTTAAGGCAGAACTTACAATACTATGTAATAGGAGGAGGAAAATAATGAACCCGATGCAGGGCTCAAACTCTCGACCTCCTGCTTGCAAGTTAGATGCTCTGACAACTGAGCTACTAGTAATTGGGCTGGTGAATATCAAAAGTCCTCTTAGTGCTATGATTTCATTACTTGACCATTACTTATTTATTTGGGTTTAAAGCCATTTTTTCAACAATTTTCTGTCTTCTATGGCCGTCAATTCACCAAACAGGTTTATTCTGGACGATATTCTTACCAATACTAACTAAAAAATACCCTACCACAAGGAACTGGCAACTTCTCCATTTTCCACATGGAGGAAAATCGACTTTGTTGTCAATATAACCTGGGGTGACAGGGAATCGAACCCGGGTTACAAATCTAGCACACTTACTTCTAGGCCTACTTGAACATTAGACATGTACATATAATATAAATACATGCTGTTAAATAATAGATAACATGTAAAATTTCATAAATTTCAGTAATACAGTGAATGCTTGTTCATCCTGCAATATCTTTAACAAGGAATATCTCTCATTACTAAATATTCCTATACAAACAACTTTTGTATGCTGTTCTTACTTTTGTCAATTTCTTCAGTAAAAAACGTTTCTGTACTAAAAGGCTCTATTTGAAATGATAATTAAAATATTCTAATAGGAGACGTAAACAATGGAGGTGCCTGTAGGAGACTATTAGCATCATATACATGTTGAGAATGAATTTAGTCACTAAGGTTGAACTTTGGTACAATGATAAACTAAGTATGACAGTAACCTAACGAAAGTACTCATGGAAACTGAACTTACATCAGACTAGTACTTCAACATGGAAGGGGAAACTAGCTTGACAGTTGCAGTTCTAAGAGATACCACTTTTTGTCAAGATATTAAAAGGAGAATAGTGTAACTATAGAAATAATTTTATCCCACCCTAAGAAACTTGCACATCCAGGAAATTAACAATGCAACTGAATGTTTGCATTTTGTACCATTATTATGTTATATACACAATATACATTATGTTTGTCACTGTGTCGGCAGTGCACATTTTATACATATGTTTGTCAGTGTATTGAGTACACATTATATGTCTGCATGTATTACTGCATGTTAATGATATAAAAAATGAGTAACTTAACAATATTTAAAAAAACTTAAAAGAGATTAATAAGAAATGAATGAACAGAGAAGACACTTATTTGGCTAAAATTAAAATCACTAAACAATTATTGTATTTGCTCAAATCTATCAGTATACATTCTATTCTGTCCTGTTTATCTACTTGTCCTTCTGAAATGTAGTAAAATATCTAAGAGTTGTTTCCCATTACTGCACACAAAACAACTAAGTAATACAGAGTTGTTTCCCTTTAAGTTCACACAGTGCATAAAATGTCTGATGTATGTTTCTGATTGATTCAGTGAAACTGGTAATAAAATGGAGAGGTTATGATTTCTGCAGGTTTGTTAATGATTAGTACTTATCTCATTTACAGGTATATCATACCAGGAACTTATTATCATCTTGTAGATAAACACTTAGATGCTAATCATGAAATAATAGAAACCATAGAATGTATGTATACAACACAGTCCATCATATAGTACTGAACAATCAACATCTCTTTTACACTGCTTTCCAATCTTACTGACATTCTAAACTGACTGATTTATAAATTAACATTAAAGTAACTCAATTCATTAAACAATTTATTAAATCACATCAAAAATATATTATGACTTTGGACAAGAGTATTATACAGCTAATAAAAATTATGTACATTAATAGTTTTTCTCTAATATCTAATATCAATTTTGGACAAAATATACTAGCAAATAACAGAGGCGGGTCCAGGATTAAGTAAAGTAGGCAGTTAGAGGGATGAGGCCTCCCCAGTATAAAAGTTTAATGTGAAGAAGTGTAATGGTGCATTATGTTGAGTGTTTGGTAGAATTGAGTGGTTGAATGCTTTTTCATTGAATGATATTTTATTTCTGTCTAGGGTCTAGAACTTTCAGGGGGTGCTTGCCAGGGGCTAGCCTATATATACATGTATTCCCCTCCTTCTAGGGCATGAACAAATATCATACATAACCATAAATTGAAACAAAGTTTAATTTCTTTGACGTTAGAGACAATTCACACATTCCATGAGTTAGCAAGAGTGTACGTGCATCTCCTGTAGTTTGAAGAATTTCATTATATTAGAGCTGTAACAATCCTTAAAAAACTGTGATTATCAAAATATGGAAGCAGGCGTAGCCCTAACACATATATCGTAGCCCTAACACATATATCGTAGCCCTAACACATATATCGTAGCCCTAACACATATATCGTATGTCGTAAACAGCCAGCTCTAAGATTCATACATTTCAATGTTAGAGAGCAGGGCACGACTTTGGACATTTTTTTAGAAGTTTATAGTCTTAAATTCCCTCCACCTGTGGAGAAAACAACAACAAAAACTCAGGCCCAAACACCACTGTACTTGCACAGTTACAACATATGGCTAACATAATAGGGCCTATTTATCATTCATTTTATTTTGGGTCATTTAAATACTTCCAAAACTATACACATATTTGATGTTACCTATAATAATAATAAAAGATGCAGGTTTATTAAAAATAAATTTATTCATAAATCTAGATTTTTCTGTACTGTATAAGTTGATAATGCTATAATAGTATTATATTTTACTCCTTTTAGGAAGACTGATATAAAATTGCTGTTTTTCTTTGTATCTGTAGATAAAGTCAATCAATCCCTGAACCCTTTGTTTATGTTTTGATAATACAATTCTTTTTAAATTTTGAGAGAAAAACATGAATTAGGAGACAAGTCCCTTTAAAAGTTATACATTCAACACAGTCCATAAATGTTTACCAAACTCATTAAGGCTAAGATTTATCCCAAATGTTTCTATGTGACTCACCATGGTTATTATTTGACAGGGGCCGACTTGCCTCCCTTAACCCTGGTGTTACCCCACCTGCCATAGGGGTCGGGGAAGTTATGGGTGTGTGTCCTTGACCTTTAGTCTCTGGGCTCTCTGGCATTATGATGTCACACTGATCTGAAAATAAAATAAAACTCAATAAATATATTCATCACAGATAGCTGTAGACATGTAGATATAGAATATCAAGAATTCCAAACCTGTGAATAAAAACCACCCAAGGGAATGACATAATATAGCCTTATTTGCAGGTGACCCTTATTCAGAGGTCATTTAATTCTTTAAATAATCAGTTATGGTTTTTAAAAAGAATTGTCTTTTATAATATTCACAGGGTAGCCTTTATTTGAAGGTGGCTGCTAACACAGGTTTTACAGATATCTATTTAAAGAGAATATAAAAGAGAATTATATCTATTCAGTACATCTATTAGACAAATGATTAAGTTTAAAACAATAGATAAAGGTTGATTTTAATATAGAAGCTATGTTATAAATGATGGATTAATGAATATTATATTTAAATCAAACATATTTGAAAGGCACATGTTAGAAGTACTAACAGTACAGAATGTTTTCTGCATATTTTGTTCTTTTATCCATTTATTTATTTGTCTTTGAGTTTATGTTCTGTTACAATCACTATATAAGGTTTAATTGGTCAATTTAATTTCTTCATTTGAGCATTTCAACTAACTTAAAAGTTAAGACAAACAGATAATTTCTACACAATTCTAAATAATACCATTTTGTCTTTTAATTTCCATATTTTTATAAATTTGTGTATTAATATATCAGTAACTTCAAGATTTAATAATGGTACCTGAGGTACCGGTACAAATATTACCTGGAGGTAAAATATATCCTTTCATTGTCACTGGTTCCCGTCTAACTAAGAGTGTGTAAAAGTAATTCAATTGACACTGGTTCCCAAATTTTTATTAAAGTAATTCAAATGTGCATCTCTGGTGCAAGAGATTGTTGATGATATAATTAAGTGTACGTCAGTTTGTAGCAGAAAAGTTCAAATCAAGCATATACCTAAATATGCATAGCAAAATATCAGTGTCACAGAATATCTTAAGATAAAAATGTTTAATAAGTCAATTAAAAAATACAAACATAATTAACATCACTTTATTTATTTTGACAAAATATTAAAACAGTTTAATCCTCCATTGAATCGGGGAACAATTTTATACTAAGTCATACATCAGAATGCTAACAACATTATGTAGAATTTCAGAGTCCATTCATTTTTAATGCACCAATTAAGGTAATATTAAAAGCACTTAATATCCTTCACCTCATCAGGTCAATGCACATATCTTCAAAGTATGATAATACAAGTATATGTAGTTATAAATTCATTTAAACAGGTCATACTTCTGCTCTCGCCATCTGTTTAAATTCTCAAATAAATTATTAGTACACAATCTGTCCTGATAGTAGACAAACAAGTCATATCAATTTCATTTCTACCACGCCATATAAAACTAGACTACGACTTAAGATATCAAAGCTGATGCAGAATAAAATATTCCTTAAGAAATAATGCCAACTATAAACTTCCACTTCTTCAGTGAAATATGAGATTACACTTCTGCACACAGAGTAGCATTATTTCAATTTGTTTTAATTACGAGCCCCTTTTTCCTCATCTGATACCCTTATCATAATATTTTCATCCCCTTTGAAAGTCAAACTTAAAATGGGCAGAGCTGACACCCGCTAGAGTCAATTGGGCATAAAATAATTACTTCAATAACAATAGAGTAACAACCAAGTCTCTTTGTGTCATCCAATTTTTCCGATATTCAAGCAATCTTAAACCATCATTTAACAGTAAACTAGGGGCCCTTAATGTGACCCCTATATCAGCAAATTATCAGAAATGCACAACAGAAGAGATCAATAAAGTTTTATCAATGACAGACTGATCTTTAAATTATACTACAGAAGCAAATTCATATTTCACGCTTAAAAGATGAAGATAATTTTATACAACCGTTTTAACACAACTGTCTGACGACACTAAATTGCTCTAAATAGAGTTTGATCAATAAAACCAAAAATTGGTGCATTGAAGGCATATTTAATTAATTCAAATTTAACTCTCAAAACTGTCTTAAAACAAAGAGAGATCTCAGATGGAGGTTACTAAATACAGACGACCCTCAATGATCCAGACAGGTAACTTAACACAGACGATCCTTACTGATCTGGACTTATCTGCACCAGTAGAAAAATCACCATGAAATGAGTTGCCATATTCAAAAGATTTTATTTCAAATAAACAAAAATAGACAAAAATATGACTGATATTGAACGAGATGCAGAGACTGATATACTAGTACATGTATAAAGTTCACAATAAGCTCATTTCTCATCAGAGGAGCCCATCTCTTATTATCAAACAGTTACTATCTGTATTATTTATCTGTTGTTTAATGGCCGTTTGACAGCTATGGTCAATTCAGAGATGCCCCAGAGAGGGGAAAGAAAATACGGGAAAACCCGGGCATTTATATCCCTACACTTTTTTCCTGAATAGTTTTGCCTGGTTCTTTAATGTGCCCGCTGTTAAGTACCAATATATGCCTCACCCTGACCACAATACTTGGCTCAGTAATTTGGATGGAGAAACTGAAACGGCATCCTTGTAAAAACAGAAGGCAGAGTTAAGATTCAAACCTACATATTTTTGATAAGCAGTCCAGCACATTATCACTAAGTTATTTAGCATCTGATTTCGAGTAATGTCATCATCTATTATGAATTGTGACAAATTTTAGCAGGTATCTCATTAATTTTAGCAACATATGGAATTATTTAAGTAAACAGAACAAACAATCTATTGGAATTTTATAATAAAAAATAACCCAATTTCATCTATTTATAAACTGGTAAAAATACTTTTACATTAATTTACCTGATGTCATGTTAATAATTCACTGCTGAATGTCCAGAATTGTCCATGTTTTCATCATTCACCAAATAAAAACTAAATATATTAATTAAGTATCTTACTCTCAAGTACATAAAATTCCTTCTGTTCCATACTATAAAGTGTTGTAGATATCACATGACATGTTTGAGCATACACTTTGAAATTAGAATCAGAAGAATAATGGAAAGAAACAAAAAACAGAATATAGAGATTGAAGAGTTTAAATTGATTTTCACTTTCAGCCATTAAAATTTCATGGTAGTGAAAGCACTGAGTGAGAAGACTGGGAAATCTACCATGTGGAAGATGGTAGGTGACAGGCAAATATTTATTGTAACAAAATAATCAATTTATACACTCTTAGTTCTCCAGGGGAACCAACACCAGATGGGTACCAACCATCCACGTTCCCAAGGGTGATCAGTATACACATGGAGGGTCAATAAAATTACTGCTCTTTCTTTCCTCCATTTGAAGAGTTCCTGAAACTCTGGTATCAAAGTTGCAGACGACAATTTAATCTAACAGTTTTAATAAATATTTCAAAGTATTATAATTATGACCCGACTGTTCTCTTTTTAATCATTTTATTACTTTTAATTATTAATATTTTTTCTCATTAATTATTTAATGGATATGGCACACAAATAGCAGGAAATGAAATAAATATGACAGAGGTATATAACCAGAATGTTATTAATCTTGTCAAGAAAATAAATGTAAGAAACAAAGCACTAATTTATGAGATAACAAAACTACGACAAGTCTTAAATGCAATGAGGTTTTTGAAATTGTGTCCTTGAGTAGGACTGTGGTCAGAATTTCAGAATCAGCTGAAGTAAAACATAACCGAAGAAATTGACAGGCAATTTAGCAAGTTTGGCATATTTTCAAGACAATGTGACATTTGAGTGATATGGTGGAACTATTCTCCCCGTCAGACTGGCATTACTTGAGGTTTGAGCGACAGAAGGCAGACAGATGTAATACATGTCAAGTCAAGTGCTGGTCAAAACACCAGAGAACATTGTTCTTAAAGAACCATCTGCCAGCAGAAGACATTCAAGTACTCCCCGTCTGTAGCAAGATTACTGCTGCGTTCATCATTGTTTTCAGCAAACTTCATTACTTCTAAATTAAACTTTTAATTTAATTGACTTTTCTAGGACAGGAAAAGAACAAACAATATTATGGGTAAAACATGGTTTTGGAAATTATTTGTGAAGATTTTGAATTCACTGTAAGTTAACACTGTTATCATGATTAAGAAACAAAATCTAGAATTTCACATGTTTGTTGCTATAGACACCAAAATTACACAGATACAGAAATATACAAAAGAAGAGCATAATTTGGTAAAAGAAGATTTTTACAACAGCCAAATCACAACATACCATGTCATTATCATGTATAATGTTCATAAAGTTTACAATGTAGTACTTTTTTGCCTAAAATTACTTGATTAGAAAATACTGCCATATCTCATCAGTGCACTTTGTGTCAAAGGTCATAAATTTTGAGCTCAACTATTGATATTTGCATGCCTAAGCTTATGTCAAACCAAAATATATATTATGGTAAGTTAGCTTGTGGAAAAATTTACATATTTTATCATAGGTAACTAGAAAGAACATAGAAAATGCAGATTGAAATTTGAGCTCAGAGACCAATCTTATTATCAATTAAACAAGTTTGTATTACCATTATAACCAGACACTATAAACTATCCAGAGAGGTAAAAGAAATACATGATTATGTCTACCCAAACAAATACAATTATTACTTGGTGGCAGATAGGTAGCAATAAGTCATATTTCTGTGATAAATGAGGAAGAAACATACATTTATTATATATGGAGCTGGGACTGATCTTCCGTCTCACCACCTGTCTGTCAGAGGTGGAAGTCAGGGATATAATAGATAAAAGACCTGGCACCTGTTACAGGGAGCAAGTAATATCTCATTAATCATCAACTCTACAACCAAATATATCCTACTTATATACTAGCCAGAGATATCTGAGCTAAATTAACAGTAAATTGACGCACACTAATTAACGGGCGGGGGGGGGGATTTTATTTCAATTTATTTATGAAAGCATTGACATACAGTATTGTTTAAGTTAAACATGTTGGTGCCGGAATATGATTAATTCATTTGAAGGACTGAATGCATTAACAAATTATCCTGAAGCTGCTTTTATAGTGTTTAATTTCTTTTATTATCAAATCATGATCACTGAAGACTTGAAGCAAATTTTATAAACACTAAGAATTTCTGACTTAGATATGTTATTATACAAGTATCTTTCATTTCAATAATAAGGAGAATTGCCATCAAGTCATCTATCGTTTAAAACCCTTAAATATCTTATTTTTATCTTTAAAGTTATATAATTAATGCTAAAATCAAACAGCATAAACTACGTACAAGACGCACAAGAAGCAAATGAATGGCAAAGTAACAAATATTTTATTTTACCATATAAGGAAGACAAACATCAACAAAGATCCATCAGTAAAAACTCCTCCAAGAATTCCTATATAAACAACTTAAAATAATCCATTTCTAACAGAATCCAAGCACACACTAATGTCTATGTGAATATTGAAGACAAAGCATTATTGGTGAAATCCGTATCCCATGGGACTGAGCATATGTGGCAGGGATATCAGCCATGATATTAACTGCTGTTGCATTAAAGTCAGTCAATATAAGTACAACACATGGGACATATACATGAGTTCTAACATATTAATTCAATACTTCCAAGAATATTACAACTGTTGTATGAACAAAATAAATGTAAAACAAAATATAAACCAATTAAATACAGCAAAAAAATCCTTATAACACTGAATTGGAGCCTTATGCTCAAGTAAAAAGCATTACCATTGGTTAGAATTTAAGACTTAGCTCAGAAACAACCAATGAGATACTTTGTTATAAGTCTCCAAATGGAACCAGAGTCATATGTATATTACAGAGCGTACAGTATGTTAAAAATAAAGGAAATAATGTTTACCAATGCAAGATCATTCCATCTTTAAAAGTCATGTCCTATCAATGTTATACAATTCAACAATCATACATTTCTACTGCATTATTCATTGTGTTTGATATAATACAACAGCACATAATGTCAAAGTCATAAAAAAATTCTCTGGACAATAAAATTTAATGTGACCTTAACAGTAAAAGTATGTATTTCCTCTGCCCTACAGTGGAATATCAAACAGTACAATATCATTTCCACATATTTCCAGAATATACATATACTGTCTAAAAATGTTATCTTTTGAATTCTTGAATATCGTTGGGACCAAATGGGAATACATGTATTTATAATTTCCCTGAATAATCAGAAAATCAAATTTTGAAAAATTGCAGATTGGGTTTCATAAAATAAAACACAGACTTTGTTCTGATTTAATTTGATTAAAAGTGAGAGAGAGAGAGAGAGAGAGAGAGAGAGAAAGAGAGAGAGAGGGGGAGAGAGAGAGAGAGAAATGAATCTTGATGGAACCAATATGTTAATCATTATGACAGTAACTGTTCCAGGGCCAATGGTTGTCTTTAGGATGACAGAACAGTTTTATGACTGCCTTTAATTACAGTGTTAAGATGTTTATAAAGCCCCAAGCAGATATTCCACCATCATTTTATATTCTTACACAGCTCTCAGAGTGCACTCAATTTAATTGGAACCCAATGCCTCATTAAATAGTCATGACAGCAGCTTGAGTATCAGGATGCTATCATAAAACTCACTCGGCATGCGCAGGGGTTTGTGAGGCAAGACACACCTACTGGAATCAAATCTTTCATAGACAATTAAGCTGATAAGATTATCCTGATAACTGATTCAGCCCTCTGTGAGTTTTTTACCTTCTTTTCATAATTAAGTGATAATTGGGGTTGGAGTTTGTGAAAAGCTCACTGCTTATTTGGTGTATTCATGAACAATGGCTGAGAAAGGCAGTAATTTGAATATTTAATGTATTTTACCATTACTTTTTAAAAACAGGACTATTTTGCATGTATGTCACCGGGTTAGCTCAGGGTATCTGTTCTTGTTTAAATCAGTGCATGTATGTAGCCATGTACGTAGTTTTGAATATCTGTTATATGATACAAGGTTAAATATTTAAATACCTTACAAACTTATGTTGTACCTGAGGAAATACCATGTATATCATACTATATTCTCACTAATTAGTTAAGACCTACCGGTATTTTCTGTGCAACAGAATATATGGCTGATTTTAGGTTGATGGACATTTGCTCAAAGCGCTGACATAGACAGGTGATTTGACCTCAGATCACCTTTCAGTAACAGTAATACAAATATGTGCTACTTGTGTCAAGTACATGTATTGAGCAGAAATAATTTTTTTTTGACTTTGGTAGTAAAAAATTGGTTCAAACTGGATAATAAAATTGCACATTTCATTGTATTACACAACAGATGCTTTTAAGGTTCTATAATGTAAACTTTCACTTTTTTAATTCTACATTTCTCCTATGTTGAAAAATTAACATAATACTATATCTTTTCAAAAAAGTAATTTACAATGCTTTAAATAACAAACTGACAACTCTAGTATTTATTTGAGCAATCAAAAAAAGGGAATAAACAGGACAATGTGTTCAGAAGATGCATAAGCCCCTGACGGCTGCTTGACTTAACCTTGTACAGGCGGACAAGGCAACCACTACGGGTATGTGCCCGCATCATTTAAAAGAGTGGCATAAAAAGCCAGTAATTAACGACAACTTTACAGACAAATAAATGACTAGCATGGTACAATTTTTCCTTAATACAGAAAGAATGCCAGCCTTGTAAAGAAATGAGAAGTAATGAGTAATATGTGAGATAAAAGATGGCCTGTTTTTATCAGACAAAAGACACAATATGTACAATCAGTGCATCAAAGAGACATTTCCTGTAGCTTGCCTGTCTTGATGAAACTTTAATCAGAACAAAACTCACAGACTTCCTATCTTATAATCACTAATTGCAGGTAGTAATTGATCCGTACAGGCTTGTAATATTGATGTTAAACTCTCGGGAAATCATGCAAGACAAATTTTACATGATACCATCAAATAAGGTAATAAAGGCATTGAGGACAAATTCCAAATATGGTCTGAAATATCAAGTTAGTATGTGATGAATTAATACAACTTGTGTAAATGTGTACGTACATTAATTATATAGGCACATCATGGTTCTAAATTAAAAAGACAAGAATTTCTAGTCAATATTTTTTATCAACATATACCTATGATCCCAATATGTTAGCACCATATGACGGAGGTAAACAAATGTACGTAAATAATTACACTATGTACGTACAGTACTAAAATGTTAATTATATGACAATTAGTGCTTTTCCCATTTGATAGTGTTAATTTGAATCCAATCCCTAACATATCAAGTGCTATTTAAATAATGTAATAAGTCACTAAACTCCTACAAAACAGCAACAGGTGAGTGACAATAATAAGTGAGCAAAAAAATCTCATATAAACAAACTTGAACATTATCTCATATATATCATCTATACTAAGCAAATCTTCCAACGCATTTATATATTTCTTCATATTTTCTTCATTTATCATTTCATTCAAATAAAATTTGCGGAACATATTACACAGCAAGCAATCTAATCAAAACAATGTGTATTGACAAACTTTGTCACATAATTTTGCGGCTAATCACCAATAAGCTGTTAAACGCTAGAGTGCGTGCACAATTTGCACGTGCAAATAGATAAAATAAAATCGATATAAACTCATTCGTTAACGTTTATCTATCACTTTAACAATTGATTTTGTGACCAATAGGTCGTAATTATGCCAAGAATCAGCCCCTAAAATTGCGCACGTGCAATTGGTCTACTCCAGGCTGGAGCACCGCAGCTGGCAGTAGCAAGGGCTTTAATCTGTAATGTTACTACAGTGTGCAATTTATGGAATAAATGGCAGCTTGTTGGTAAGTAAACAAATAAACATGTTAAAGCATGTTTAGCGAAATGTTTGCCACCAAATACAAATGCAATGTTGTTGTTTTTTTACTTTTTGAGGGAGGGGTGTGAACAACAAATCGTACATGTAATTGAACAAATATTTTTATGAATATAGCCGATATTACAGAATTTGTAAAAAAATGTGACTTTATAAATCACAGGTGACCTAAATTGGATATGATTCATTTGTTGGTTAAGTTTTTTTAAGTTTTACTTATGCAACCTGTTAACAGATGATTATGTGATATGTATTCACAATATCAGTTAATTAATAGTAATATTTAATAAATATTGATCATTATATAAAACAGTGTGTTGAAAGTTTTGTTTAGTATATATTATCTCTGATATATATTATGAATATTTTGTAAGCAATTATTTATTGATACAATGAGACAATGTTGTCTTAACAATTTTCTGAAATACCACCTCGTTTTCAACAACTATTTTTTTCATTGAAATGCACAAGTAAAATTTGACCAGAATTTTTATGTGTGCATTCTTATACACAACAAGGATTTTAATGTTTATCACAAAAATATATAAATTTGTGAATAATTTAGAATAGCAACATCAATATTTCATAAATAGTTCATACATTTTGTTACCATTGGAACAAGTTAAAGAATCTACAACCAACATGGGTCCCATGTTTAGCAATAACAAACCAATGAATCATAAATACATGGTACATTATTAACACAGTTTAATATTTGAAATGAGTACAATAGTGTACTGGGAACTAGCATACAGTTTGAAGTTACCATAGCTGGTTCCCTGCAGACAAAGATAAGTGCAGGTGGTGGCACATCTGTCCCACATGTGTACAAACAGACTGAACTAATCAATACAAACATAGAACAACACATTCCCTGATAGTTAACCAACAACTGGAATTTGTAACAGAAATTTCAAGGCAGTCCAACTGTGCAAAGAAGGTCAAAATCATTCATTGACCTAGAAAATGTAAGAATTTTAAATATGAAGTCAGATGATATCTGTCAGAACAATTGAAAGCTGTAACCAAAGGTCATCTATAGAAGAGAGAAAAAAATTACCTTTATCTTCAGTTAGCTTAATGAAGAGGTTAATAGGTCATATAAAAAATGTCTGCTAAGTAAAAGGTTAACTTAACTCACAAGTGGTCTGTAAGCAAAGTTGACTATTTAAGTTCGATTAAAACTTTCATTGTCCGGCCTAATATCGTAAATCAATGTCCATACTTTAACAATATTGAACCAGTGAGTAATGGTATTTCTATAGATTATACATGTATCAAGTTAATGGCAATTATATTAATAATTAATTTAAATGCTATCTTTAAGTTCTTCAATTCACTAGGGCTGATTCAAGTAATGAAATAATATGAAAGGTGTTTCATTATGTTTCATTAAATATTTTCTCATTGGCATACATTTGTATTCATTGTACATTCTTAATATCTATATTATATTAAATATCAATCCATCATTACAACTTAAAACTGTTTAACTTGTAATTAGGTGACATATAGGCCCAATGGGCCGGGTGTTTTGTATTTTTGTGTTAAATGTACAAGAATTGTTATATCTGTATATACACATGTCACTATAATAAAACATTACTTACTTACATCTGACTCTACAACTATTAGAAACAGCAATAGAATGGAAATACACCATCACAAACAATCTTAATCTGTTTACTTTTTTGTGAATTTTGTTTCTATATTTTTTTCCATTTTTTTAGAGCCTTTGCCTTCTATTGTAATTCTGCACATAGATCAGATCATGGTAATATACACTGATACATGACAGCACAGTCATACATGATATTGTAGTCTGATGCTTATTTCTTCCATTCTTCCACTAAAACACACGTTATTACTTCTCAAACTAACAGATCACATTTTTCTGTCTGTGTACATAATATATGCAGGCGAATTTTCCCATAAATGATGCTGGTAGAATTTTAATCACCGCACCATATGATAAGGGAAAGATTTATAGAATAATTAAATTCGTTTCTGTGGTGTCAAGAAATTGAATTTTGCTTTGAATACTTAGAGAAATTCATAATCTGTAAAATGTTCAACCAACAAGACAAGCTGAGAAAGCATGTATTAATTTGTCACAGAATAATTTTATTAGTGAATTAATTCAAAATTTATAAGTCAGTGTTATATCGAGGGCTCAGCGCAACACTGTAGTAACTTGTTCTTATTTCAATACGAGTTACGACCCTGTTGCGCTGAACCCTCGATATACATGTACGGGTATATATATAATATATATATATAAGGACTGTCTTTTGAATAAATAACTGTTTTTTTTTTTGGAAATTGAATAATTCTGCAAAAATTATTTCACATGCAGGTCTTAATTTGATAACACATCAGGACTAAATGAGTACTTTTCAAGTCAAATTTACTACTGTGATTATTATCAAAATTAAAAAAGATGGTTTAAAGACAGTTTTTGGTGCCAATGAAGTGATCTCTTATTACGGTGTCAAGTTTTGTTATAAGCTAATCTTGAAGTTTCAAGTTAAGATTTAAGTCCACAGAAAAAAGGACAAAACTTATAACTTGACAGTATTATGAATTTAATGATTAACACTAATTAAGATCACTGATGATTCGGGGGGGGGGGGGGGGGGTAAATGATACCGTCATCCAAAATAGATCATGAAGGGGGGGTATAGGGTAAAGGGTAGCTTAACTATTATTTTCTGACTTAACATCATTCACCAAAAATGTTAAAAAATTTATGAATCCAGTCATACAGACTGTGACAGACTCAGATAATTTAATGCAAAATCATCAACATATAAAGCCAGAAATAAAAGAAAAACTTTTGTACCAAACTAACCGACTTTAATACGGAGGTGGTTTTATTATCACATTGAAATATAGAGAGGAAATAAAACTGGTCTGAAATAAGTGGTTGTCATAATGAGATGGTATGTCTGAATAATTAGGGACTTAAAAATTAGGTTTGAATTTTATTTTTGATGAAATGAAATTATATACAGTAAAACTCCTGAAAATTGGACCCTTATGGACTGGGGGGGGGGGGGGGAACGTCCGGTTTTCTGAGAATTTCTGAGAATTTTTAATAGACATTGAAAAACATGGGACTTAAGAAATTATCAATTTTTCAGGGAATTATGGTTTTCAGGGGTTTTACTGCACATATATATTGTTTAAGGAAAATAAACATGTTCATTGTTTCAGCAGAATATGCATTGCTTTTTTTATAGATATGTTCTATTACTTAAACTACAGCATCATTTGTAGCAGTAGATATATGTAGTTATACAGACTGTATTAATTAGTGATTCGCTATATACATGTATATAAATATATTCATATAATTAACCTAACATTCAATAGTTATTTTTTCCTTTAAATTCAATAAATTCCCTGACTGATAATGTATTTTGAAGACAATTTTTTATAGTTCAGTTAAACATATTATTCAATACGATACAATTTAATGAAGAATAAAAAAAACACTAAATAACACATAATAAAGCCAACTTACCATGACAAGCACAGCATAAAATCCAAATAAATACCTCACAACACCAACAAATTAGTCTTCAAATTAATTAACAACAAATCTTCAAATATCCAAAAATTCAATGAACTAAATACAAACAATAGATTATTGAAACAATTAAAATTCAATTAACACTTTATATAAAACTCTAAACTGTAAGTTGTTTTATCACTGAAAACTAAGATTATTCTCTACTACCTGTCTTGTTTTGTTTGACAGTGTTTTAGTGGAATAAATACACTGAGAGAACAGAGTCTGAGCAATGTGGAAGTACAATACCTTCTGTCTCAGAGAATTACGGAAATCCAAATAGCAAGTTCTCAATAATGCGGGGAACAGCTTTGTAGGCTTCCTTATTGAAGTCAGAGCTTAAAACAGTGACAATAATTCCATCTGATTGCTGAGTCTGTTTCTCACACTATGACAAGAATGTGTTTAATCCAATCACAATGCAAGAGTTATTTTTGTTAATGTATTATTAGACAATAACAGTTTTTACACCACTGAGCACCTTACAGATAATTTCTGGTATGATCATTTATACATTAACAGTTTTATATCCAAAACAAAATGAACACCAATTAAGATAAACTTTTTACTTCATTTTTTACCACATTAATTATGCATCATTTCTACAGTTCTATGTAATAAACTGTGTTCACTTCTTCTCAATTCATTTAATATTCCAAGGTTTATGTGGCGCAGATAAAGCGGCAGAGTAAGTCAAGACAGGTTCTGTTGAATACCACTTCCCTAATGCTTAGATAGCATCAACTTCTCAGCAGTCTATCTACCTCAGATAGAAACTAAACTGTTGGGTGGCTCAAACATGATGAAAGATAGTGTTTATACACTGCTTGAAACTCATGCTTTAATAACACATAATTTGTAATAAAAAATTATCATTTTTTGTTCTGATTACTGAATGATTCTGAATAGTGTTATGACGGCATCATTTATTTTGAATAAAAAGAAATCTTAAACTTTTATGAAAGTACAAGAAAATGATAAATGGCCGGAATGTACAATTCATCAAATAATTCATGCAATGGTCAATACCCAATTGACATGTTGATAATAATCTCCAATCATTTAGGTCAATTAACACCTTACACACTGACATTACTTCTAGCAATTCATCTAAATGATTATTCTTTCAATCAATGCCTATGATGCACTTGGATTAACACATTCTGTGAAGACAAAATAATTCTAGAATCTAAAATATTATTTTAGTGACATAATGCATGTCTAACATAGGTTTTTGCGTGATGAAATTGTAAGGTAAATGTGCACCATTATGAAATTATGAGAGTTAAAAAAAGGTGAAACACCTTTCGTCAGGTAATTTGTATATTGATGACCAACATAAATATTGTTGAAGGATTTTTGCCTACTTTTAAAATGATTCCTAAATGTATACCACATTTCGGTATACTTGAACATACTCATAAGAAACCTGTGTCTGATTATGGGAGTTATTCCATGTCTAGTAATAACACAGCCAGTCTGATTATACTTATTATGTCAATATATAATTCTGTAACAAAAAAGCCGAGATAGTTCCAGGGCCGTATAATCAGTAACATAGTTTCACTGCCATTTCACTCTAGGAAATAATCCTCGAAATCCTATGCACTACATCATTACATTAATGTTAAATCAGAACCTTCTGTGACAAATTATTATGGGCAAGATCAAAGCCAAAACACCACCTGATGGCAAGGGAGGTAATTAGTAAGAAGGGAGATAATTATTAACAGAATTACCATGGTGAATGTATTATGAATGGAATGCAAAAAGTAAGGAAGCTATGAGATGTTCCATGTGAAAATCAGTAAGGATGTACTGGTTTCCATCACAGGGTAATTGGTAAAATTAAAAACAAATGTTTTGATGTTGGCTAAGATGGTAGTAACCTTATGTTTCACATCAAATTATGCCATATCACTGATACTGCTTGGTTTATAGCACAAAGTATTAGTCAGTCATTTAGTCCATCATACTGCAAGTATCAGCATTCGATCAGGAACTGTAGAAACATACTCTGGTACAATAAGATCTGCTACAAATTAGTAGTTGGCAACATAATGGAGAAGTTTGACTTTTATACCTAAACTATCTGGCTCCAATATTTCTGATGAATTCTACTAAAAATACATTCTTTTGAAGCAATAAATATACTGGTATTTTATGAAGGGCATTTCATAATCATACACAAGGCGGTACCATCGAATTTCACATCCTTAAACCATTAGTAAAACATTGTAGAATAAAGAAATATATTTGCCTCATAAACTATACCAGACAGAATCTTTAAATTTATTAAAGCATAAAGCTTCCTACCCTTCCAATGAATATGTATGAAGTATAAACAAACCAACATAATTATTCAATAGTGCCAGTAAGACAAGAATATGAGCAATGAAGTAATGGAAACTTAAGTTGTACAAACAAATAAATAAATATTTGTTTACTGGTTTATGCCTGTTTTTTTTTCAGATATTTACCAGCAAGAAGTTAACATTACCAGTCTCATGAATAAAAAAAAAAAATTGTCACATAGAACATGTTCCAATCAATCAAATTTTACATAGAACATGTTCTACATAATCAAAATGTCACATTGAATGTATCTGTTCAACATAATCGAATTGTCACATAGAATATGTTCTACATGTACATAACCAAATAATCAAATTGTCACAAAGAACATATTCTACATACTATAATCAAATTGTCACAAAGAACATGTTCTACATAATCAAATTGTCACATAGAACATATTCTACATAATCAAATAATCAAATTGTCACAGAACATGTTCTACATAATCAAAATGTCACATTGAATGTATCTGTTCAACATAATCAAATTGTCACATAGAATATGTTATACATAATCAAATAATCAAATTGTCACAAAGAACATGTTGTACATAATCAAATTGTCACAAAGAACATGTTCTACATAATCAAATTGTCGCATAGAACATATTCTACATAATCAAATTGTCACAAAGAACATGTTCTACATAATCAAATTGTCACATAGAACATATTCTACATAATCAAATTGTCACAGAACATGTTGTACATAATCAAATTGTCACAAAGAACATGTTCTATATAATCAAATTGTCACATAGAACATGTTCTACATAATCAAATCATCAAATTGTCACATAGCACATGTTCTACATAATCATTTTGACATATAGAACATGTTCTACATAATCAAAATGATCACATAGAACGTGACTGTTCTATATAATCAAATTGTCACACGGAACATGTTCTACACAACCAAATTGTCTCAAAGAACTAAACTGTCACAGAACATGTGCTGTGTAGAAAGTTTGAACCTATGAAAATGGGGTCTGTAGACCCAACACTTCACCGAATGAGTAAAGAAGTTGGGTATTTTAGTAGTCAGGGAAGAACTATTTTTAAATGGTTAAGTCTTAATATAAAGCAAGAGTTGGCTAAGTCTGTTGCTTTGGAATACAGATGAAAGTCAGGAGATCGACATTGCAGATGCTGAATTTTCATAACTGCAAAGAGAACTTTTTTAAGTAGAAATCAGATCAGAGCAAGCGGAACAATTTGTCGTAGAAGTAAAACAAGAGCAAAATTAATGGTTCAAGCAGTGCAGTGAACAAAGCAACACTTTGAACAACAGAATCACATGATAATTGAATAATGTTTATCAGTATGATTTAAAGTAGAACCTGTGAACAGAGGCCCCCTTTGGGAAAGACAACATGTGGTCTTTACTGGTAGGTGACCTTTATTCAGAGGTCAATTTGTTTTAAATAATCATTAACAGTTTTTAAATGAATAGCCTTTATTCACAAGGAGGCCTCTTAAAGGAGGTGACGGCTAACACAGGTTTGACTGTATATATACTTAATATAACTGTAACATTGAATTGTCTGGGATGTCAGTCAATGTACATTATTACTAATAGGAACATTCAGAGACAAATCTTATCAAAAACTGGCATTTTGTCCATACATTGACTATATAATATATATGCCATGATTTTAAATTGATTACAAAATGTTGAGTGCAACAAATTTCAGAATAGTTCAATACACCAAAACTTTCAATACTGGAAACTGCTGATGTTAATTTTATATAAATCATCTTTCTAAATAAAATAAAATTTAACCATGCAGGGACTGTTAAAGACATCAAACATCGTACAAACATGAAACATGAAGTATGAACATAAACGGGAAACCATTATTCCTCCATATGAGAGAAAATCCCACAATTCTGAGGCATTTCCAACATTACCAGCTTCTTGCAAATCTGATCTCGCCATTAAAACTGACACATGAGTCAAGTTAGAAAAATCAATGATTGTAAAAACAAATGGAAATAAATGCTTGGAATGAAGCTTCCAAATCCTAGTGAACTGCGGAAGACAACTTTCATTATTACCTGTGGGGTAATAGAAGCAGCAGACTAAGATAGAAAAAACAGAAGAACTTAATCCCAGCATATTGCTTTACTTGTCTGAAATGTTGGTTTTGTATTAGAAGAATTCAGATCGTAAGAGTGGAAACAGGAACTCTCCCGAGGATAAATTCACTGATATAACCCTAATGATAAACAAGGACAGAGCTTTGATTGTAACATAACATTAACTATCAGGAGATTTCATTGTTATAATCTGTTTACCAAATACATGGAGGGTAATCAAGAATTGAGTAACTAGTGATTTGAACCTAAAATAGTGCAGTTGAAATCCTTCTTATTTATCTTAGACATTATGACTTCATTATACTATTTTCACTTTACTCAGTTCAAAGTCACATACGACAGAACATTAAACTTAATGCTGTTAATTACAGAGGTTTTTCAATTACCATTTCCTAAATTGATCAATTCCAAGTGGAGCCCAGGTTATCCCAGCTCTAGGATTACTTTTTGGAAACTAAACATACGCAAGAATTTTAATGCAGACTTAAGTACTACATTTATCTACAATTCCGCCATGCAATTGTTAAACTAATTCCCATTTCATGTTGCATTGTAAAAATATGTAAGTTCAGTCTCCATGAGAACATCCAGTACTTTGATTTAAGATTAAACATTAACTTGCTAAGGAACCAACTTCTATAATGTGACCATTGGCATCCACAGGTCACTTTTTTTTATCTCCAATGAATGATGTTCAGACCATGATAATCTTGTACATGGATGGCATTTGTGTAATCTACATTTGTGTAATCTACATTTGTGTAATCTACATTTGTGTAATCTACATTTGTGTAATCTACATTTAGTGTTTAATAAATACAGGTTTGACTATACAGTGCAACCTCTCCATAGCAACACCCTTTGGGAAAATCAAAATTATGTTGTTGTAGGGAGGTTGTTGCTCAAGATAAGGGCTGCTCTGGAAAGGCTGTACTGTACATTCAAATACTTAGATAAATAATTCTTGAATATTCTGAAAATATTTCATTGAAATCACGATCACATTTCTAACAGACACCTTGGTAGTTTCATGATCATATCAAATAACAGCTCAAGTTAATCAATAACTGATTAATTAAGATAGGAATCAGTAGCCAGGTACCAGCCTCTCCAAATGATACAGTCTTCAGCAATGGTTAAGCCTGCAAATCATTAGGAAATTTCCTAATTTCTTAATTAGAACAAATACAATACAACCTCTCCAGACGGCCCTCTCCTGCGCAACAACAGCATGATTTTTCACCACTGCATGATTTAACTATTAATTTAACCTCTCTAGAGCAACAACCTCTCAACAACAACATACTTTTGCTACTCCCAAAGGATGTTGCTTTAGAGAGGTTGCACATTACATCCTTATTTTTTTTGTCAGTGTTAAAACACATATTTCATATTGCGATGCAATAAGTTTTGAAAACAGACACAGACAGATAGTGTTACTTTGATGTGTTGTATTTTGTTCCTATTTCAATGATTTATTCAGTGCCATATGAAAGAGGATTTGCCTGACAAGTCTTTTACAAAGCATGCAGATTTATAGACAGGGGTCATATTCTTATATTGCTATTTAAATATGCATAAGTCTGTGAGTTAAATACTTTAAAACAAATCACTTCGAAAACCAAACACTAAGTATTTATTCAGAAGACAGAAAAAATTCGCAATATTTCAGAGAAGTTGAAGACAGCTGGGTATTGTAGAGGTAATTTACTGAATATTCCAATAGTTAGATAGTTCCTGATTGAATGTAGGATCTGTTAATTAAATGATGAAGAGTTGCTTATCAGCCCTTAGTGTTGCTTGCAGCTGTTCTGAAGAGTATACTCACTTAAAGATTTTCAGATCTGTTCCAACACCTGACACTTGTATGTTTCAGAAAATGGTGCCCTATGACCTTACTGACTGATACACTGTATTTCACATCTGGAATCCATCACATCTGGCAGACAGTCTGGAACCAGTCTGGAATGTTCAAGCTCCTGCATGAAACAGACTTCCTACTTCACATCACTGGAATGCTTTAATTGACAGAAAAAGCATGTTTGCTACAATTGAAAACACTTGTGTGTGCTCTAAGTGATGAAAATGCTGAGAAAACAACATGTCTTAAAATTTGAACCATATTTAAAGCCAATAAAATTAATTGGGCAGGGAAAAGCTTTATTCAAGTGGTGGTCTTGAAATGGCAGAGCTCCAAGAGCACAGAATACATCTGTCAACAACAATAGAGTCTTAAGGATGATCAAGATAATAAAGTGAAAGCATTAAGAGGAGGTGAATGACATGACACAGAAAGAATGGTAGATTGGACAATAAACATGGACATTATTATTTCTAGGACAACTTCAATGGAAGCCACCTCTTGTTCATCATATCATGACATAATCTGAGGCGACCAAACTGAAAGTAACCATTGAAATCAATGAACTTGATTTAGACTTAGGGCAGGTCAAAGTCTGTGCATCATAAATTAAGACATGGGTGATTACATGATTGTATAGTCATCTCATTAAGGTGACAACCAGGGGGGGGGGGGGGGGGGGTATAAAATTTAAGTCATTATACAAATCACAAATTTACTGGTAAGTCAACATTGGTATTAACATGAATTAATTTTTCTTCTTAGCATTGTTGCTCATATAATTTTAGCCTAATTACACTTTGATAGTGGTAACTAATTGATTTAGATTCTGAAATAAAGCAACTTTGACACTCTTGTGATTATATTGACAATGTAAAACCACAAAAGGTACAAATATTATACCCCAAGTAGAATCTAATCAATGTTAATAAGAGATGGCAGAGAATTTAATTTTAGAAACATTTTAGCTCTGCTATAAATAAGATGATAGCATCTGAAATAAGGTTTTTACAGTTCACCACTGATTTCAATCACTCATTAAACTGTTTGAACTGTTTGTGAGGCTGCTATTTTACAGTAATTTTACACACAACTACTACAGTGGTTTTATTTCAGCCTCATTGTATAGCTGTTTACCAATTATCATCACTTGATTGACTTTTTGAAATGAACAAAACATTATAGTGGTGTTTGATGTCTGTATCCCACCAGTATATAACAACATGAATTCAATTAGGGCGGAGACACAATCCAATTAGTACATCGGGACAAAGAATAGAAAATATATAATTTGAAATAGAGATTTCATTTAATTATAGTCTCATCTCTCATAAAGGTTACTTAAATTACATTTAATATTCTAGGATGATATTTTATACTTCTGCCATTTTAAGATAATTTACGGAGACCAGAAATCACCTTCAATGAATCTTCAAGGACTTTTATTGCGTTTAAAATTTAATTTCATGTCTTTGTTTGTTAACAGTGTTTTTTTTAAGCCACAATAAGCTTCAGGAACGATATATTATCATCCTTAGATAATAACAAATATGTGGTACAGAATTGTAAAACGATCCATATAAAACAGAATGACATATTAAAACACGACTATACTTCTACTGATACAAAATAATTCTGAATGAAAATTTTACTTTTCAATTGTTAACTAAATGCTGTAACAAATGTACCATGAAGGACGCTTAATCAGTGATATGTAGATTGCTGTAAATTTCCATGATTTTTGGAGATAACCAATTAATGGACATCGGCACTGATATGTGCACAGTTCTGATAATTTACAAAGTGCTTTTCAGAAACATTTGCTGTTTTTCAATTGCAAACAATGGAGCATTTTATCTTTAAGTCAAAATACTAAATGTAGTTTTACAGCTACTTTTTCTTATTGCTGAAAACACTGCATTATGAAAGACAAGACTTTAGTGTGCTTTCTATGTCATTCTGGGACCCTTTTGATATCTGGAAGTTTCGTTGTTGTTTTTCAAATACATATTTGGGCCAATAAGATATATTTTGACTTAAAGTGTGGATTTATAGATCCTTATGTACTGTAAGTAAAAATTTATGAGTGAGTTTTATATTAATGATTGATGGGAAAAAAACGCCACATTAAATTTAACCATGAGATTCAGTTTAACAGAATATGTTGTGAAATCTTACATTGGTTACAAAACAAGTTCTTAAACTTTTGTTAGTTATTCAGTGATTCAGATTGCAGATTCATAGGCCATTTTGTCCTAAATGTCAAAAAACTTTAGGACCAAAATAATTTTGGTATATATTCTAAATTAATTCATTTCAAGACATGAAATACCAGCCTCAGCCCTGAGTGTCATATTTTCTGGAAAAACGGTCGGCCATTTCGTCCCATAAATGATATTTTAGTCGGCCATTTTGTCATACTTCTCAAAAAATGATCGGCCATTAGCAATTTTTATCGTCAAATTGCCGATGGCCTACGCTGATCTGAATCACTGTTATTTTTTATAACAACTTTCTATGTTACAAACCAAAAATCCTACTACATACATACAAAAGGGAGCTAGTGATCTACCGGTATGTAAATTTAGGCCATCAATAGGGTAGGTAGATAAGACCTTTAAACTTTTTAAACTTTTTTAATAAATCATCTTTCCTACTATGGAGACAACAGTCAAGCCCAATTATTGTCCTACTTAAGACTTGCCTATTTAAACAGACATTTTGGAATTAGCGCCAAAAAAAGAGGGTTGGTCAGTTAAAAAGAAATACAATTTATATCTACTAGTATTTAGATTACTATTAAAGGTGATGCTGTATTAAACCCTGTAGTCCTATTTGAACCTATTGTTGTACAAACCCTGAGAGGTTGTTCTCAGTACAAATCTCACAATAATCCATGAAAGTGGCTTGTTACTTCATTCTCATGGAAAAGCTCAGACACCAGCATAAAACCGACAGGAATACCTAATTGTGTGACAGATTGATCAACAGAGGAAGGAAACACTTCGACATCTCCTGAGACAGGCTTGTTAAACCAAGTAATTATAGTATTACTGTAAAATCTCAGGGCTTATTGTCCACAAATACATTATCTGAGAAAACAATTCCATTTGTTAGATGAACACAAGCATGAAAATAGCACCAGCATGATAAGTACTCTACATTGATGGTGGCTTCAATTGCAGAGATACTGCAATAAAAGAGAGAAAATACTGTGTGGAACTTAAATGGCTGTAGTATAATCTATCCCAGAGCTTTTAAACCAGACTTTGTCATCAACAACACAATCTTTGTTATTTTTGTACAATTCACCTAACGGTAGCTGACACTATCTGAATCAAAGCACTGAAAGTATTCATGGAAGCTGAACTTACATAGATTTGCACTGCAACCTCGAGGGCTCAGCGCAACACTGTCGTAACTTGTTCTTATTTCCATATAAGTTACGACACTGTTGCGTTGAACCCTCGACCTGGTTATTTATATTTTTTATGGCATATAATACTAACATTATTCCAAACCTTTTGTTTCCTTATCTTTTGTATCACAATTGCTGAAATTGTTTTTTTTTTGTCATGAATTTGATGAAACATGATAAGTAGAGAAATCTTGAAGGATCGTCACTAAATGAACTTGTAATATTGTTACGCAATTTTTCAAAATCAAACCACATCTTTCATGAGACAATTTTATATGTTTACCAAATGGTTTTAATGGAAAGCTTGCACTAATTGGCAGAGGAGGGAGATTAAAACATCATAATAACAATGCTCACATAGATCAGTTTTTATTGATATTTTATTGCTGAGTGCAGAGGCCATAAAAAGAATCTCTTTGTATTTAATTCTCATGATCTAAGGTGTGTCTAAATCCCCATCTATTTTGCACATTTCATTATATACCCGCTGCTGAATTTACCCTATATTTATCACTTTTTCATGGATATGCCTTGGAGTCAATGTTATGTAATTCTAACATGTGTTGTATTGAAACTTTTTATTTGTGCATAATATCATGTCTATATGATAACACCACTTTATGTACTTACAATTTATATATTCATTTATTCTTTAGCAAATAGCAAATGTGCGGCATTCCTGAGCTGCTGAAATTACTACATTGTACTTCAACTTATAAAATGCATACCTCTTTTGAAAAGATATTTATAATAATTAAATTGAAAATATTTTACAGACATTCAATAATTATGTTCTCCATTTCTTGAAGATAGACTGAAGTGACTGCAGGACAGGAAACAGCTGATGATGACCTTGGAGCACTCACTAGATAAAGTCAAACAATATTTAATGTATAAAGGACATATCCATCCACCCTAAAACCAATGATTGCTCTATGTAAGTCATACAAGTAAAAGAAGCACAAGTCTAATGATTTCAGTAATATCATATATATGAGGCATCAGGTGTTTTATATAAAGACCATAGCCAGTGTTTTAGAACAAATATTACATTTGGTTTATCTTCTATAAACCAATATTGCACGTAATTTACAATTTTTTAACAACAATAACTACTCTATATATTGGAATATATTACAACAAATAGCCTTAAAATGACTATAAATGTGCAATGCAAGGAACCGTGCCTCAGTCCTCCGTTTGTTAGATACTTGACTTTAAAGAAATTTTGTACCCTGAAGCCCGCTGTTTATTACGTAATATGTCATAAATATAAAATGAGAACAAGTATTAAAATTCTGAGGCACGGTTCACTAGATAAACATAATTATTCGCTACAAAATACAGAAAATCGCTTTGAAATCTGTCATCAAATAAGGCGGCAATCTTAGTTCGAAAATGACACCTACTGTGTTTTTTATAAGTGAGTAATTAACAATAAATTAAAGTGTCAGATCATTATCGTCTCATTAAATCAACGAATTTCGATTAATTGATGCATCCTATTCAATTTTGTTAGCCAATCAAAATTGTGAATGTTAACGGTTCAAAAATTAAAACCATGCCCAGGATTGGTGTCTAGTAAGGGATTTAATAACAAATTATTGTCATTAACAAATTAATAGTATCATATCGTACCAATACAATGCACAACATGTTAGAGATGGTTAACGCTGATAAAATAAAGTTCGATCAGGATTTTTTGTTGCTTAGTATTAAAGTATGATATTTATCTATGTAAATAACTTAAAATATCGTTTTTTTAGCATGTAAAGCCAGAACAGTTGCCTTGTTCATCTATGTTATATCCCTGAAACCTGCATCTATACAAATCAAATTATCACAGAGGTATCATGGAATTTTAGTAACCTGTCAAAGCTGCATGATTTCATGGTCGATGCAAACATGTATTTCTAGCTTTGATGTGATTCGATAATTTTCGTTATACAAGTTGTTATAACGACAATAAAACATACATTCCCTCGCATAAACCATAACTATCGACTGTGGTAAAAAGCTAAAAATAAACGTATTCAGCGACTGTGACATTACTTAGTTTCAACAGTTTAACAAAATCACACTAAACATGTGAATAATCATCACTCTATGATGTTCATGTGATTTGTATCTTAAACGTTATACTAATGTAAGATTAGCACATTGTCATGATCATGTGTTTAAACAACATTTATCATGTACAGCGACCTCTCATTGGCTCAAACAGAGAAAATCAGTTCCAGTTTTCCATAGTTCTAGACATCCGGTGTCGAACATCTCCTACTTCATGAAATAGAGTACACGTTGTTCCTCCTGTCTAATTTACATTGTGTTGTTTGTAATGATCATATTACATAATGTACATAATAAAAAATGATTTATAGATTCACATGCCCCCATCGCACCACTCATAGTTAATTCTTGAACTAGCCAATCATCTTCCTTGTCATCTTCAGTGCTTATGGTTTTAATCAAGTTACATTCTGACACGATATCCTTTATCATACCGGTGTCTGTACTGCCTGAGCGAAGAAGAACATTTCAATCAATATTAACAAGGCGTCCGTCCGTGTCTACACATGCACATAGTGCGGATTTGTCTGTTTTCAGTTTCCCACATATAGTTTGGACTAGTGCTTTTAAAAGAAATAGTTAATACAGAGACAATAAGATAACAAAACAAGTGGCCATAACTCTGAGATAAATCAGTCAAAATTGCTATTCAGCTAGAGAAAAGAATTAGAAAAAAGCTTCTAAGTTCTGGGATGGAATTGACACAAACATCAAACAGTAAGACAGTATGTCACGGGCACGTCAATGTTTTATGACGATGTGAAATTTGTCGAAAAAAATCAATCTTACCCGTCAGCTATCTCCTGTATGAACCAAAAACTATCATTTGAGAATCTCTTAGATTTTCTTAATTAAATATAGATAAGCTAAACTGTCTTACTTTATATCCTGCAGCCAAATATATTGACTATGACATATGACAATGTCAGAACGAATGTCTGTTAAAAATTGGAATTATGCAAAATCAATACATCTAAATGGAAGTGAAAGTACATTAAAGAACCTAAAGGCACATTTCATGACTCAAAGTGATATAATGAATGTAAATTCAATCACAGAAATGCACCTGCTATTCTATTAAGATACTTTACTCACAGCCACAGGACTCCTTGCTTGATGAAATAATGTATAGCTTTGTTGGAGTTGTCACAAGTTTAAACTTGACAATTTCAACAAGAGTAATGAAGATGTATTATCTTATACTGTCATTCTGTTTAAATAATCTGTCAACATAAAATACAACCTCTCCAGAGCAGCGCTCTCTCTAGCAACATCATCCATTCAACAACAGCATTTTTCCCCACTGTATGATTTAACTATCAATTTAACCTTTCTAGAGCAACAACCTCTCAACAACAACATAATCTTAGTACTCCCAAAGGGTTTTGCCTGGGAGAGGCTGCACTGTACATGTATTGTTTATCTTGCAGGATCCTCAATATAAATATTTCCTGCTTATAATAAGATTCTTCAAATTCTCACTAATTAGATGTAGATAAATGTGTACTTTAAGGCAGTTTTTCAACTATTATTCTGGTGTATACTATTTTTGCTTGGTATTTAAGTATGATATTTAATCTTTGTAATTAATTAAAAATATCAATTTACTTTTTTTAGCGTATAAACCCAGTCCCTATGCCTTAACCCACACAGTGTAGCACAGCTTTCTATATTTTGTTCAGCATGGGTGTAACATATCACAAAAATTATGAAATTAAAACTTTTCTGCACCAAAGACTTAGATGGATTAATCAAAAGCACAGAAAACATGATAAGTAAAAATAAACACTACAAGTATTATTCCTTTCATTACATACACTCATGTATCAGTGCTGTTATCTATATAGCAAGTAGCAAGATAATGCCGGGACAATCACGAGGAGGCACCTGTCAGTTAATTAGCAATCAACACCTGGCTTCTGCTGTAAATGGTTCTGTCTTTATAGACAACAAATAATAATGATAGACTACAACTGTTGTTTCCCTATCCCAAGTATTGACAACATTATCTCTGCTAGCACCTGACAAAGTTTTCTTTTTCACTTTCAATATAATCTATTTCCAACTAGAAATTGATAGACTGTAATGATAAAATAGTGAAACATCTGAGTACTGGTACAGGTTAAGTCACATTTAAGCACTAAGATATTTGATAGCTGATTTATGCCATGTCGTATTTCGCCTTTTTCGCTACGAATTGCGAAAAACACGAAAGGACGACACTTTTGGCTTTTTTCGTATTTTTGCCACGAAAAAGAAAAGACATGACATATGTTATGGGTTATATGTGTCATATTGTCAGCCTTCTTTTGTTGTCATTGCATGAAGGGACGACAAGCTGTGACTTTGTTGTCCCTTTGTGTTTTTGTCGCGGCAAAAAAGCGAAAATATAACATAGCATTAATCAGCCACCATTCTAAAATGATACTGGAAGCACTAAATACTATTATACTTTAATTATCATGAAATTAGTATATTTAAGTAAAAGAAATAAATATCTCTATAAGTGAAGATAGATCTAGAGTGTAGGTGCTGCCAGGTATCTTAGAGCATTTATATGTAAGCATCATTTGTAAACAAACCTTTGAAATAGTAATTAAACATTTCTTGATAAGTTTTTTTAGTACTGGATATTATTTTATACACATCTTTAATACCTGTTTAATCTTAGAATGCACATTATATCTATTATAACTGCAAATTCAATCTTAATGCACCACTAAACCACTCAAAACTAGTCACATGTTTTCTTGTGAAGAGAGATCAAATATGTATGTAATACAAGATTTTGTTAAAAAATATAAAAGTTTGAAAAATCATGTTGAATCAAGTTATATATACTTAGTTCTTGCAATATGTACCAACATCACAAGAATGGTCATCTAAATAAGATAAGGTCTCACAGAGATCCCTTAATGCTGAAAAAGTTTGGTGGGTTCCTAATATCATCACAAGTAATTCAGTCATAAAGTTACAACAACAGTCTAAAGTTTATCATGATTGGTAATTTGTTATTGACAACTACATGATGTGTTTGTTTAATCAGATTTTATGCTCCTTTTCAACAATCAGAGTCATATGAGGCAGAGAGTTTACCTAATCATCATTTCTGGGAAGAACCAGTATCCCTTGTATGCTTATTACCGCAGTGACGCTAATACCGTGGGTGCCCAGATAATAACAATGACTGGCACATGCATGTCGCATCCACTTTCGTTTCTGCCTAGCATTTGTTTACATTGCATACCCATCTTTCAAACATTTTTCATTGATGATTTATGTCATTTCTACAGTCAAGTCAATTTATCGTTCATACTGCCATTTGAATTCAATTTAAATTAACACTGCTATATGAATGTGTCGCATTTTAATGCATTTTATCCCTTAGTTTTGATATTTCTGCAAATGATAGGTGGTCTGCACATTGGTTGAAGTTTAGTACTGTCACAGAAATTTCCTGCGTTACTAGGTATCTTGCATTTGATTGGTCGATAAACTGAAATAAGATCACCAAATAAAAATCAATATGGACGTCAGTGCGTCAAGAAATACGATCAGTTGATGGATCATTTTATTGTTATTGAGAGTATTTTTATGTTTTTCGACAAGAAGAAGAAATATGATTGCAGACTTGCACTGTCTTGCATTTTAAGGTAGGTAAAAAGTTAGGCAGGTGGTAATAGGGACGACCAGTATACTAGACTCCCATGTACCGTTAGTAACTGCATGCCTATTTTCACACATAAAGACACTTGGTCGGTAGCAGTGCTTGAACCCACAACCCTCTATCAGTGAGAGGTTTCTGACAATCACATGAACCATACTGCTTCTAGTTATGTGAACTTGTAGACATGAACCATTCACAGTAATACATCCAGGGAATGTAAATAACATATTTCTGAGCATCTGACCGGATATTCACTTCTCTATTTTGGACAACAACGTTATGCTATGTGTAACAAAGCAGAGAAGACAAGTACAGACAGCAATAATTAATTCCATGCAGACAGTGCTGACCCATATTTTATCGGTCATTGACACTAAAATAGATTATCCATTAATCTTTTATCCCCACTTTTAGTGCAAAGTAGACTCATGTACTTATTTCATAGTGTTTTAAAACTGACCATGTTGTATGAACTATCCAGCCAATGCATTTTAATAAATACCTAATATACAAAAAAATTATATAACAATAATAAAAATACATATATATATAATAATTCTATAGGAAATATTTGTATTTTATATCTGTATAGTTCTGCAATACCATTTTATAATGACTCATTAATGTGTACATTCTTACATGTTTTATAAATTGTTACCGCCATTTAACATAACGTCAAAATGTTACATGACGTCACGTCCATTGTTTATAATTATTCATTATGTATTATCATGAAGAAGGCGTAATTCCGAAATGTTTATAATACATTTGAAATTTCAACATGTGTTGTTTTTTAATGAATATAATTACAAGTGCATATGTTCACTTGCACACAATGCAAAAGAGGCTACGTACCAAAACACACTTGTACTTTCCGAAGGAACTGTGATCTTCACATAAGAATCCCAAAACTCAGAATTAACAACTAGAGAACAATTTATTAGTTAAACATTGTACTAACATATTCATTGGTGAAGATACTACACTTATTACAATCAGAGCATCCCAACCATTTAAATAATTAGCTAACAAATTACATTACACATATTTTTTAAACATATGTTACGTTAGTTATGTCTTCAAATTCCATCCGTCATCAGAAAAGTTTCACATGTAAAGAAGTAGTTAAGGCTAGATTATAGACGGTCAGTGGTTCTATCTGACTGTACAGTTAAAGCTTGATCACCTCTGGTTACCTCCCTCCCTTTGAAAAAGATGACCTCATCTTCATACAATAAGAATATATGCATGGTATCTCTTCAACTTATTGTCTATTCATGCTATGCACAGGCAATAATAATTTGTCAAATATTTCTTTTGATACTAATTATCAATAATCAGTGAGGCATAATAAAGAAGTTTTGGGCTTTCTGCTTCTCTGACCAACCTTACATGTCTTGTCCCATTAATTTTGGTTTCTTTCAAATTTTTTCTTGGCAATATTTTTTAATGACCAACCAAAAAAGAAAGTCTACCGGCTTAATACCATATATACAGTATTTTAGAAATGTTAACAGAAAAGTTGGATATTAAATGCAGATTTGCAATATGTGTACATATGTATTTGAATATGTATACATAATTAATGTTAACAAAATTATTGTACAAATTCAGTGTAACATCTCCAAAGCAACTACCTTTGGAAGAAGCAAATTGTGTTGTTGTTGAGAGGTTGTTGCTCTAGAGGTTAGATTAATAGTTTAATTGTGTAAAAAGTGGGAAAAACTCATGCTGTTGTTGCTCAAGAGAGGGCCGCTCTGGAGAGGTTGTTCTGTATATCAAATAATACAAAGCAGAAAGTACATATTTTAATGCTGTTATGTCAATAGTTTTTATGAAAACACCTGACACACACAATTTAAAAGTGCTTACATATCCATTCTGCTACATTTAAAATAAAATATAAAAAAAACTTTTTTTCTTCAGGATAAATTGTATGTTTATTGTGTCTGTCTGATGATGATATTTAATACATAAGCAAGTAATTCTGATAATACAAACACACTCAGCAGACCAGTAACATGAGAATCTTTTATTTGTAAGCAGAGAAAATGAAGTCTAGAGCCTGAAGACATAGCACAGAAACATGGAGTAGAAAGCAGGACTTTGTATCCACCTAGTAGATATATCTGGTATATGTTACCTTACAAGTGGTTGGGTGTGGGTGAGCCTGGACAATCTCTACAGTATGGCATAGGCCTGGTTCAGCTCTCAACTGGGAGATAACCGTAGCTTCTGACAGGCTGCACATGTGTGAAATGATTAGAAAATAAAAACATCAATGGCGCCAGCAACCATTAAACAGTGTATGTATCAGAGACAGATGAAAGACGGAATACTATGCACCCGAAACAGGAACCAGATCCGTGTGTTGTTCTGCTTAATGTAGTAACATTAATAGATCCTATATTTAGTTCTCTTCAGTAACAGTATGCATCTAATGCTAGAACCAGACACATTATGTTACATTTGGTGTGGGTTTTTTTTGTATATAATATATCTTGTTCATAAACATCAGCTTTCAAACACTGAAAGTTTACACTGAAAATACAGTGACCAGGTCCAAACATTAACAAAAAAATGTACCTAAGCAAATCTGAGTCATGATTGTTGAAAAAGTTTAAATCTAATAAAATTATGTTGATAGAATTAACAGCATTTACCTGGAACATGCAATTAGCCTTCTTTTATAACCCCAAAATTGTTGGCCAAGTATAAGACATAGTAAATGGAAAGTAACTCTCCAATGTGGCACAATTTACTCATGTTTGGCTACTGTATATTTTACCTATAGACTATCCCCTGTTATTAATAGATTTAATGCCTGTACAGCATATACCTAATTTCGATGGAAAATTGCTATTTCGTTAAGTTTAACATGTAACATGTGTATGTATTTGTTATGGTCACGTTTATGATGTCATCATTTGAGTCTATATTAGGAACACAGACAGCGGACACGTATCTCAATGAACTGTAATGAATAAATGCTAAGTATGGCATAGTTCCCACGATACAGGAAGAAATAAAGACTGGTCAGAACACCTGTTGAATGTTTTGATATTATGACACAACTCAGTTATATCTTAACATCTAAACATAGTATACTATTACTCACAGAGTAAATTCGTGACTTTTTCATGAGAAATGAATTTCCACGATGAACAGACATAAACTTCCTGGTTCTTGAGAAGATAGATATGCACACAACTTGCTTGATTTTACATTTTTTTCATGATCTTAAAGTCCTTCTCTGGTGTCATAGAACTATATTTGTCCTTATTTGGAAGTTAAATGAGAAAAAGGGCTTAACCTAACCATATGGCAGGTTGATATGTTAGTGTCATCTTAGAGCACTTTAGTGTATCATCTATCCTTACATGGAGTCATTGGAGGAATTAAACTTGGTCCTAGCTGATCTACATTTTGTGGACAAGGTCCTAGCAGGAGTGTGGTATGACAGGGAGGGATAATAGATTAATGAACCTAACAAACTAATTCACACTGAATTCAGTACATTTGTTGTAATACTTGTGTAGGCAGATAACTTTTATATAGGATGCAAGCTCAGATTCCAGCTTTCAAAATAGATTATTAAAGCATTCATTCATTTCTGATATGAACCACTGGTCCTTTTTTGATTATCATTTATTTTAAACATGTAAGTATTGTCTCCCTCTATCTTTTAATAATTCTTTAAATATATGACACCATAAAACTATATAAGGCAACCAAGGACAACTTACTGTCTTAATATTTTATACAAGTAGTAAGTGAAGTGAGTCCTGCTCACAAAATATTCAGAATAGACCATGTTGACCGATTTGAAACATTGAGCAATATCATTGAGAAAGCAGTTCACTTAAATATATACCTTACCCATGTAGGGTGCACCAATTATCAGTAATCAATTAACTAAACCAGAGCACCTAGATTATTAAATAGTTCAGATCAGTTTCTTCCCAGTTATTGTACCAGCAACACAAGACTTCACCATGTACAGGGGAATAAGTGTTGGATGATGAATGACCTTTATGTTATTACCGTTACCCGCTCGGTGCGGATGAATTTTCACGCAGACCCAAGTACCACGTTTTTTTATACGTTAAACTAGTTCTTGTCCCACATTGCAGTGCAAGTTTATATCATGTTGTCATGAATTTCAAACTTTCCTCCTCTCAACCAACAGTAGGTTCTATATTCACTCATTGCACTTTGGATTTAGTGCATTATTTTGTAAAGTTTGAACAAAAGTCTGAGAATAGAACAACACTATAACATCTGTACAGACGATTTGACCAGCAGGTGTTATGTTTGACATCCTATCAGATGTCATGTGACCAACACTTTGACCAATCACAAGCATTGTTTTACACTTCCTAGTTGTAAAAGTAAAATTATGAATTAAAAAAATTGTCAGGTGATCAAAAATTAAATGATGAATTGATAAGTTTTGAAATTTGTTAATTAAGTGATTAATGGTTGACCTTGTATATGTCTGTGCTTTTAAGTGTGGCGCTGATGGCCTGAACATACTTAATCCTATCCTGTATTCAATGACTTCCCTTTACGTCAAATAAGCATTCCCAAAGTGTATCATACTAGCGTACAAGTTAAACTAATTAAACCTTGTTTTAGAACTCAAAAGTATACAAATGGTTAGAAATCTGTACATTCACTAAAATATTGAATGATTCGACGTGGATTGACAATGTTTTAGCGTACGGGTGATGGAAAACTCGTATACGGAAGTTCAGTTATTGAACGCTTAATAAAATTTAATGTACAAGGTAGGCACTTTCATATGTCACGGAGCACAACGAGAATTGGCGGTAGTTACCGAAAGGTATTAGCTAATGGAAAGACTGGTTGTGGTATACAAGCCATGGTCACAGGAGAAATAGTCCGTTTGTGCTCATGTGGAATCCACATCACTCTAATCAACGGGGACTTTGTTGTATGACGACTACAATATCTGTCAACTCAGGTTCTCATAGAAAGCTTAGCATTCATGAGAAAGTGTCAGATTAGTTATTCCAGATACTGGGTTGTCGCCGAAAGATTGAGCCAAGTTGGGACTTATTGTTCACCAAGTACAAGTTGTAGAGCGATTATTATTATGCTCTGGCTCATAAATAGATTAGATATTTGTCTATTTGAGGATAGGTCTATAAAGTAGTTCTTGTTGAATGGTATCACTAGTGCGTTCCCATTTTAGAGTTGTCCATGTATTGTATAAGCTTGGTACATGGTCCATAAGCAATGTAATTTTGTAGCTGGTTACAGAATGTACTAGATACAACATTACCTTTAAAATTATTCCAAATAACAAATATATTAATACCTGGGTTAACATTTTCAAGTTTAACGCCCCCTTTCAACAGTCAGGGTCATATAAGGTGGACAGTTTACCTAAGCATTGTTCCTGGGAAGGACCTGTACTAGACACCCATCCTCCATAAGCAACTGCCTACTTTCTCACATAAAGAGACATGGTCAGTAGCTTACTTTTTCTAATACATTACTAAACCTTTGTTGCATGAACTTAAGAATATACAATGTAGCACATAATAGTTGTGTTGGCATGGTGATGGTTTAGTTGAAAATTTATAAAAACATTTTATTGCAAAGGGCTTTTATGAAGAAGTGGATTGACTATGTTAATATCAATGTAAAGAATAGATAAAGTGCACATTTTGGAAGGAGATGCATTCAGGTCACCTTACAATCTAGAAAACTTGTATTTTTGCAATAAGCATTAGGAGATAACATTCATGACAAAAACATATAAAAAATTGAAAAAAAAAATTGAAAGGTTTGAAATATTGCAGAACATATCAGACGACACCAGGGCACCAGATCTCTCGTGGAAATCCTTTAATCCAGCAATCTGCTTATAGCAGAACTAGTCAGTCTTCAATGAAACAATTCTAGTCTTTGTCGGTTGCTTACACTAAACGAGGTCTGTAGAAAAAAGATAAGAAATCATTAAGAATTCAGCTGGTTTACTGTAAAAAAACTTAACTGTGAAAATATAGGAGAACCAACCGTTACATTGTAACTTAATAGGCGTCATGAAGACATAAAAATTCATCTCAAGTGAACTGAAAAATAATCTAAGAAAAATTACTTTATTTCAGTACATTCGTATTTAATAACCGTGAGCTAACAAGACCACAAATTTCAAGTCTTATCCACTTGTTGGCGTTGTGAGTGCAGAAGTGGTATTACCCTGTAAGGCAATTTATTTATATTAAAGTCAATTCTTATCTTTTTTTAAAATAAAAACATATTATACGAGGAAAGCTGAAACTGTTTTATTCTCTGAAAGACAACAAAATGAATGAGAATTAAAAATAATAAATTTCAACAGTAAGTTACCAGATGTGGTACAGTTAACATCAGTACTGAAAACCATTCATAAAAATATGTTCCGTAAAAAAGACAATTTTACAGAACAGTGCAACATCACACCACATGGAATATAAATCAAATAAAAATAAGGTAAAGTTGCAAGCTGCTATTTTTAATGCTAAAGGTAATAATGTAAGCATAAGTCTTATTTTTATTGATGACAATTACTTTTTCTTATTTCTATTTTATTCTTGGGGTCAATTTCACTAACACATACTGGTGTATCTGTTTATTTAAATCAAGATTGAAATTTTAATCTCAGATGATATTTATTAAATTACTTTCATAAGCCAGCAAGCAATGGAAAAATCACATTCATAAATATATGATTATGTTAAACAATTGGGTTCAGGCCATGAATGTTCACCAGGGGCAAAGGTCTTTGATTTGCTTGATTAAAAAAATATAAGAACAACTCAGTCATCCTATGTTTGGGGATGAGTTTGGACAATTACAAAATGCCATTTTTATGCTAAATTAGTCATACTGTAACAGTTTTTTTTCTCTATAATAACCAGTTTCAAAAGTGCAAGTCCTAAACTGATAAGTGTATCTCCATAATCATACATTGAAAACTTGTTCTGAGACAATAAATAAATCTTAGACAATTTATCAGGCATTCTGTCATCAGAATACACAAAATATTTGGTTCCATAATGAAAACATAACATACAAAACTACCATCTGCTTGAAGTGAAGTGCCAATAGATAACACAGACATCCAAAGAATGGTCTTACATCCAGGAAACACTCATCAACGTGATAATGATAAAAGACACCTGGCTCGAAGAACTCGTGCAGCCTTGTTTTAATGTCAAATAATCAATGTATTCAAACTTCTTCATTGATGTTGTTTTTAGTGTAGTCCTTTTCTTATACAGAACCACAATCAGATATGTACTGAATAATTAATAAGGCACCTGTACTGTCCTGCCAATTACAAATACCTAATTCAATATGTCTTTATTTCAAACTGCCATAATTGGACCTATTTGGATATCATTGTCCAGTATCTGCAATATCTTAACCCAACCTTTATCAGACATTTACTTGTTTCCGTTTTCTAGTGTAAAAAATATGCAAAATAAATCAACAATTTAGTTAATTACTGATAAAAAACCTAATGACAACAGACACGGACCTTGTGTTACAAAGTGCTTACATTAATGAATGTGGCCACTTAAATAAAGACTACATGTAACAATTCACTAACTAATATGGTATTAAACAACATGAAGGTAAATAGGACAAGCGATTCTGTATAAGTTACCTGTCCAGTTAAATCTCGTGGGTTAGTGGTGTATAGTGCTAATACGCTGAACCACTCATATGAAGGTCTTGGGTTCAAATCTCAACTCAGACTTCTATTGTTTCAGAGAAGCTTTTTCAGTGTCCAAATGACTACCAAGCCCAGTACTGTGGCTATATAATCACATGAAAACAGGTGATATCAATTAATGTTTTCATTAATGGTGATATAAAGGAAGGCCAAATTGGGAGAAGGTTAGGCGACCGAGTTAGAATATGTTCTAACAGTGTTCAGTTAAGAAAATTGTTTTTATCAATTGTTGGTTTTTTATAAGAAATAATAATAAAAAGAAATCCAACATTTCAAAAAATTTTATTATGTAAGTTTTATTCATAGAACATGAGAAAATGATTTAGGGAGAATCCTATTTCATCAAATTGGGATTTTCAGCATTGTATCTTTCAGCATTATTTATTTCTCCAAATTGGGGAAAAGGAGCCTTTTTGAAATTGGGAAGTCACCGAATTTCAGCCTCTGTTATAGAAGGAAACAAGGGTGCCTGGTCACAAAATACGCACTTCAAAATTAATTCATCAAGGGCCATAACTCAGAAGTGCCTAAGCCTAAGGGCTGGTTATCAAACTTGACCGAGATCTCATGGCCATAAATATTTCCATCAAGTTTGGTGAGGATCCAAATAAAACTTATTGAAGTAGAGAGCGAACACCATTGTGGATGCCGCCCGTAGCCCACCTAACCACCCGCCCACCTACCCACCCGCCATGGGTGTTCCCATAATATTACACTGACAATATGACACATATAAAAAGGCACTGACATAAAACACAAAAACCAATTTCATCATTTCTCATGATTCTTGTGCAAGAAATGAATTTCAAGGCTTTTGAGAAAAATCAATATACTTTGAATACCGTAATTAATTAAAACAAGTAGTTGATGTTCCAGAATTTATTTTGAATTTTAGATCATTTCTACTCAGACATGTTGCATTTGTTTGTACATGCAATCAAGGGTAGGCCTTGTTCACAGAATTGCTGCATTTTAAAATTATTTAAGCAGGGTTTGCATACTAAATCAGTACATATAATCACAAGTAACAGCATCTAAACATCAGTCTGTAAAAATCTCAATTTCACTGGCAAAATCTGGAATATTACATAAAATGAGAATACAGAAATTATTCATGCCATGTTTTATCTGCCTGATGCACAAGTTCTCATTGGAATAAGCTTTTTACTTTGATGACCAAGAAATAAGTTTTAAAGCAGACTTAAAGATAAACAGACTTTGCCTATCTGTCCAGCACACACTGTACCAGTAAAGATCTGGAGGGAAATATTGCTCTCATATCTTCAACCATACAGAGCACTGTCAATGAGTATTTCAGATAATGAAATTGACTGGTACCAGACACAAATTGTATGAGAATTTGCATAACCAGTCCATCTGCCTTCTATCTGAAGGAAAACTTGGATAAACATGACTGGTTAAGTGGCTGGGAGACATAACAGACGACCATTTGAAAATTAAATCATGCTTGTTTAAGGTGACTGTCCCAGTCTATATTTGTAAATGTATTGAGACACAGTCCAGATCGGGAATCAGCGATCTGGGACATGACTTCTGCTACCAACTTAAGTTTCTGTAAATGGGATCTGGCGTTTGAAAATAACTGGACCTACTGTCTCAAATGTATGATACACATGAATGTTATAGATGTAAAATTATATCCTATGTGGGACTAAAATAATGAAGCATTAAATTTTTTAATAATCCATAGTTATTCCCTTCTTGAACTTTTCTTGCACATTTCTTGCACGTTTCATGAATAGTTCATGAACTATTTGACAGAGGTAAATACATGTAGTTTAATTCATTAAATTTACTGTCAAACCTGTGTTAGCAGCCATCTCTGAATAAAGGTCACCCTGTGAATGTAGGTGATTTCTTTAAAAAACAAATTGATGATTTAGAACAAAATGACCTGCAATTAAAGATCACCTGTCATTAAAAGCCACATTTTGTCTTTCCTAAGGGAACAATTTACAATACAATATAGGTGTCAGAGCAAACAAGGGGCCACCTTCCAGCTCATTCAATCATGCAATATGCCAGTAGATATATATGATTATTTCTTTCACTTTGTGTCACTGTGCAATAATTCTTAACTCTGTTTACGGTTCAATTTAATCCACTAAACAATGTAGAAATGGTGCCACAAGTTTTAATAAAATGATCAATGATTATCAATAAGTTCTAACATTATGAGAATAAAGCAGGTGTCTTATAAAAAAAGACGTCAATTACAATCATTATAGAATTTTTTCCATAAATTTTCTATTACTCATACAACCATTTATTTACAGAATCTTTATTTGTTTTATAAATTGTTCTTCTTCAAAAAAAAAACCCACCAGATGTAGAAGTATATTAGAGTTAAACATGTGACATTTACCTATGTAGTATATTTAATTGCTGTCAGTTCATTTCCTTTTCAGTTCAGTAATGATTATAAAGTTTTAGCATATATCGCATCAAGGATTTCCCTATATTCAAAGCCATTCTAGAAAAAGGTCTTTCCATTCATGTACAATAAAGAATTCCTTCAACTATATTCGGACACAAGCATCTGACAAATTCTATTTCTGAAAGATTATGTTATCTAAAAGTACATGTTGATTAAGATTGTATGAAAGAATGTAAACAGGGATTTTTTTCCACATTTTGGTGAAAGGACCAAGTACAATAAATCAAGGACTAAAATATATACACATGGATTCGCAATTTCTGTAGTTACAGTAAGAAGTAATCAAATCCTGCGGAAGTGATGCGAGTCTACTGGATTTCAATGAAAACGCTGAACATGTTCCACTGTGCATTTTTATGTTTACAACTGCGAAAATACCCGTGCTGGTTTGAATGTTTAGTTCCGGAGTATTTTCAAAACGGATAATACTAAAGTCCGTAAAAACCCGATTACAGTTGTCCGAAAATAGTCGAGAATCGCAATGGATTGTGGGACTCTCTCAATATCATTTGAGCTATTTTTAGCAGTAGCGAAACCATGTGTGTATAAGTTCTTAAATGTTTCATTCATAAAAATTTCACATAAAACTACCAAATATTCTGTGCAACAGAAGAAAAAAGACAAGAACTATGTCTTCATGAGCACAATTAAATCTATGTGTGTGTTTGACAGGATGAATTCAAATTTATGTTCTGTGGGAATAACAGAAAGTCTTAAAATGGGGATTATCTTATCTGTATTTGAAGCGAGGCATGCTGGGAATGACACTTCTTAGTTGACCAATCACAGCCAGGCGTCTTAGAATAAAAGACTGTGTTATTGACGTCATGTTCTTGCCAGGGAAATTGAAGTTTTATTTCTCACATATGAAGAAAAAGATGAGTATAAATTTAATCTAGAATAAGTTTTCTATAAAATCTGCCAATCACACGACTGTTCTCCACAGATCATGTTTTCAATATGTTCATACACTTCATGCTGCTAACGCCATCAGCCAATATCTAAATCATATGACAATGGTTCAGAATTTTCAAATTGTATAATATACTTCAAACACTAAAGTTAAACCACTTAAGCCTGAAATTTAGAAAAATCAACAAAGTACAGTTAAACCTGTGTTAGCGGCTACATGTACCTCCAAATAAAGGCCACCTGTCAATAAAGGCAACATTATGTCTTTCCGTAGGGTGGCCTTTGTTCATAAGTTTGACTGTAACTATGTTCCTTGATTAGTTCGTATAAAACTTTCATGAAAGTGTTCTGTTAAAGACGTTTGCTACACTTCGCTACATTTTTCACATAGACATAATATTATAGGCAAAATGAAAACTGATCAATAGAATTTTTTAAAACTTTGCATGATCATAGCATATGATAACAGAAACATTTTAAGTAAAAAAATGTTGGGGGGGGTCATTGATCTCGTTTTTGAGTTATCTGCCCTTGAATTTGAATGTTTTGCTTATTTTAGGTCATTTAGCAAAATTAATGTCTTAAAATAACTTTAACATCTATTTGATAGATACCTTGATTCTTTTCTTGTCTCTAATATGAACAGCGTGAACAAACCTTTACTCATGCACAGGAAGTAATTTCAGATTGGTGGGGCCAGGGGACCAGTGCTGTCATTGACACAATCTTATCACAACCATGAGTGAAACAAACTTTATAATAATTCACATATTCATTGTTTAGCTTGATGAAGATTTTTTCACATAAGTTACAATTAACAACAATCATCACTTTTGAATGCACGATTATGCATGACATAAAAAACTTGAATGCTACAAACTAACACTTCTATATTAATTTTTTTACATTCATAAAATAAGTAAGTTTTTATATAAGTTTTTATCTATGAAATATTTCTTGAGTAATCGCTTAGAAACCAAAATTTGAATGGAGAGACAGTCAGAGCCAACGCTTTGTGCCTTTCTGCAATTTCAAATGGCAGGGGCATAAAAATTTAATTTCTCTATCATTTAACACAACCATAAAATAAATTGGAGTTATTACCTGATCATATATCATTGTGACATTTTTTAGAACATTACAAATTATAATGACATTCAAATATCATATGAAATCCTTGAAAAAATTAAACTGTTTATCATGCATTACAGACATAACATCATTTACATAAAGAATAGAATATAATTATAATAACAACAACAACGACCTACCTTTAACTTCATTATTTTGGCCCTTGCTACTCATTCTCTTTATTTTAAGGTCAAAATTCCAATTTCAGACGTCATGTAGATAATTGGAAAGGAAATTACTACCAATGAGCAAACATGTCTAAATGAATCTCTTATAAACTGTGACAGATGATTTAGTGTTGAAAGTAACAAAATAGATTGTTATACTTGATTTGTAGCAGACAAATCTATCACAGGAAAATCGACTTAACTTCTCAAATAAATAAAATATTATCGTAAGCAGACAAAGGCACATATTTCACAGCAGATATATTACAATCCAATCCATTGCTTAGGTGAAATTTTCTACATTTTTAATATAAGAATAAAAATAGAAAGAATAATGTTGACTTATTGGATCAACTAGAAATGAGGAGAATAGAGCGGGATCAATTTAATCCAATAAGTTATTGACAATGATATCACTGCAGGTTATTGAAATAGAACTTTATTAATTAAAGATCAAAGATGTGTATAATACAGTCAATCCTTGATGTTAAGTTCACCTTTAATTAAGACCAGGTATATAGGTAGTATTAGTGAGGTGGTCTTCATATCAAGTTGATGAATACAGAAAACAAGTCCATAAAAAATTGTTCATTAAAATCAGATGGTTTCAATTATCAGAGGTCTTAATAATGAGATGGTTTCAATAGTAAAATGGTTTATACAGTAAGGTAGATTCAATAGTAAGATGGTTTCAATAGCAAGATGGTTTCAATAGTAAGATGGTTTCAATAGTAAGATGGTTTCAATAGTAAGGTAGTTTCAATAGTAAGATGGTTTCAATAGTAAGATGGTTTCAATAGTAAGATGGTTTCAATAGTAAGATGGTTTTCACTGAAGTAAAAGAATTTAACAAGAAAAACTATAAAGAAACGTTATAGGTAGACGAATTACAAGAAGCATTGTTTTAGGCTTTTTGTATGAAGTTGCTTTATTCATGAAGGATATTGACAGCATATTTCAATGAGATCCTGCATTATGGAGAGTATAATGTATTTACAAGTTATGAATAATACACATAATTATATTGATAATATTGAGTATTTGACAAAATGAATAAATTCATGTATATAGTTCACAAGTACATGGTAATACCATACCATACCATACCATACCATACCATACATCCATCAAATAAAATATATCACCTAATTCACCTTAATCTGCTATGATACATCCACATTGAACTTACTTCAAATAGCATTTCCGATATTATGCCACAACAACTTTTCTAGGTCAAGATCACAGAGCATTGCTTACATGACTTACTTACTTTTAAACTATTAACAAAAGAGCAGACAAAAACATTCAGGTTACGCGACGAACAGCAAGTCCAATGACTGACAAATCAAAATGACCGATATCATCATTAGCCAATCAAATGGCCAGTTTTACCCAAACTAGTAATAGACACTATAATATATACTCGCAAACAACTAGAATAAACTCATACCCATGACTAAAATTTGTCTAGAAAAATATGTGCCTACACCTCAGTTCACACATCAGTTTATCGTATTAACCCCAATATAGGGTAAAGAAGTTTGACAATGTGATCATTATTGTCTGATGGGATGTCAAAATAAATTCAGTTTCTAACGACAACGTTAAAAGAATAAGGAAAAGAATGTACAGGCAAGGTGGCAAAACACTATAACAGTCTATTTCAGTAAAATTATAAAAAATTCCCCAGAGACCATTCTGTCTTGTTACAGCGGATGGTAAAAAAACTGACTGTCAAATAAGACATCCTTCAATACCTATAGTGTTTGCATCAAACGTAAATGAAATTCATTGGGCTCAGGTGCCGGTGGATAGCTAACGGTTATTACTTGTCGAGAAGCAATTACAGTTCATAGAAACCAATCCATCATTGGATGATTGGGACAAATTTATTTAAGCAATACAGCACACAATCATCTACAAATAGCAGCTTGGAAAATTAATGCCATAAAGAGTTTAATATAATTTTGGTGCCAACAACAGAAGGTGCCCTTATTATAAATGGTGAAAATGGTTACAGGATGTTTGCGGAACATTTCGTCTTGTATGATAATGTATTATTTGAACTAAAAGCCCACGATGCTTCACATTGATCCCTTTACATTCCTGTTTTGCTTTTTAATAATCTAAGCTTGCAACCAGAAGAAACATAGCGTTCTCAGCATTGTTACATCAAGTTCAATAATTATTATATTTAATTGATTTTACTATTGATGTAAACATAATATAAATATGCTAAAACAAATTAAACTGAACACAAGGAACTAACGAATACAAGAACAGCTGTTATATTTCCAAAACCAGAGAAACCAATCAATCTTACAGGAAGCAATGTTTCCCGAAATATTCAATATCCCGAGATCTCGTGCAAGTGAAGCTAGCCATCTGGCATCAGTCTCCTTAAATATTGAACATTAATATCGAACAAGAAAATATGATTGTATGGAAACTTTCCATTATCTGATGTAATTTGAAATACTTTGTTGTGCAGAATAAAGACTAGTTGTTGTACAGAATAAAACATCAAAAATCCTTCTTACTCCCAGTAGGGAGTAATAGTTTGTTTTGGAGTTATTTCTTCAGAACAATGATTCTAAGATGAAAGTGTTCAAAGTCAGGCCAGACTTTTACTATTTCTTGTTTCTAGGAAGAGTAAAGGCCAGACTTTTAATATTCCTTGTTTCAAAGTAAAGGCCAGACTTTTACTATTTCTTGTTTCTAAGTAAAGGCCAGACTTTTACTATTTCTTGTTTCTAGGAAGAGTAAAGGCCAGACTTTTAATATTCCTTGTTTCAAAGTAAAGGCCAGACTTTTACTATTTCTTGTTTCTAAGTAAAGGCCAGACTTTTACTATTTCTTGTTTCAAAGTAAAGGCCAGACTTTTACTATTTCATGTTTCAAAGCAAAGGCCAGACTTTTACTATTTCATGTTTCTAAGCAAAGGCCAGACTTTTACTTTTTCTTGTTTCAAAGTAAAGGCCAGACTTTTACTATTTCATGTTTCAAAGTAAAGGCAAGACTTTTACTATTTCTTGTTTCAAAGTAAAGGCCAGACTTTTACTATTTCTTGTTTCAAAGTAAAGTCCAGACTCTTACTATTTCTTGTTTCTAGGAAGAGTAAAGACCAGACTATTTCTTGTTTCTAGGAAGAGTAAAGACCAGACTATCTCTTGTTTCTAGAAGAGTAAAGGCCAGACTATCTCTTGTTTCTAGGAAGAGTAAAGACCAGACTATCTCTTGTTTCTAGAAGAGTAAAGGCCAGACTATCTCTTGTTTCTAGGAAGAGTAAAGACCAGACTTATACACAGCGATGAAAAAGTAAATAAAATCTTAGGAATATTCTGATTGAAATAAAAATTCAAGAAATTGTTCTTTTTGGTTTAAGAGCCATTGATCGATATAAGAATTCTGTTGACATTCATAATCATGATTGTATAGCATGATTCTATTAACCCGTCAAAGCTGAATAATTTCACATTCAATGCAAGCACTTATTTTTAGCTTCAATGTGATTTGATAACTTTCATTAGTGACAAGATAATCTTTATTAAACAAGATGCTGAATGTACATGTATAATAACTAGTACTCAGGTCTGCATAAAAATTCATGCGTGTTCAGCGAGTGACAGCTATGGAAAGCTGAAGAATCGTTCAGTTCCCAAAACTGTGAAGACATTCAACTCATCACTACATCAACACACAGAAACTGTTGCAAGATAATGACAGACAAAAAAAGATGATCTGTCATTTTCCGCAAAATAATGGTTTCATACTATGAGAAAAATGTGCTGAAGAACGAATAAAACATAGGTTTATGTCACACTGTACGGCGCTGTTGGCATACACGGAGGCTATAGCAGTAATATATGACAATCATGATCAGCCTGATTAGTCATATATGACTGACACATATACATACACCTGCTTATAAGACCAATTACATAAGGTATAGAATTCTTCTGGTTGTCATGTAAAGTGACGACTTTGACTAAATGTCTCCTCCACTCTTATAAACGGAAGTTTAGTCCAACATGCCGGTAATACATGACTTAAAGGGGTTCCGACATTTAAACAAAATAGGAACATTATGAAGGGAAGATAAATTGTCATTTGTCATAAAGGCCACAGCTCAATAAAGGGCCCCAAATTACTTGTTTCAGAGATGATTTCACTGCATACATCCAGAGTCCCAACAACTTAAAAGATAGCTAAGTTCATACCAGCAGATCTGGGTACTATCATAAACATGGCACTCTAAACATGAGATACTCATGTCTGTACATTTTACTTTTGAAATAGATGTCTAGATTGATTAACGATAGTGTCAAATACATAGGTTCATGTAAATCCTATCTTCACATGAAAATGAAAGCTAATTGTACAACAAATATTTTCAACAACATGATGAAGAAGATTGTGAACAGATCTTTCCAAGGAAGAAACATTAGGAGTAATCTAATAAAATACCATGGCAACTGCTTCCACACATTCTGTAACTAAAGGGACTTTTTCGCAGAACTAAATAATGCAATTTCTCTGACACATTCACTGCAAAAATCGCCAAACACGATCCTAATAAACAAGGTAAAGTACTAAACTGGAGAAGTTAAGGGAAAAACAAGGAGAGTATAAAAACACATAAATATTAACAATACCAGTAAATTATGGTGTTTTTATAAAGGAAGTTAGTATAATTTATTGTAGTTGAGCACAAACAAGCAGTGACAAGCAGGTTTTCTACAGAGATGCTTCATTGAAAGCCGCAGGTGTGAATGCATGAAGAGAGTGAATAGTCCTAGGACACATTCCAGTTTGGCACTTCGTAAAATTTTATATCACCAGGATTACTGTGATTGTTGGAAACTGAACGATAGTTCAACTTTCCACAGCCGTCACTCGATCAATGTGCATGAATTTTAATATGGACTAAAATACTATGTTTATCAGCATCTGCCATGCAACTGTTAAACTACATGTAGTTCCCATTCCATGTTGCTCTGTGCAAGTTTATGTAAGTTCAGTTTCTATAAGCACTTTCAGTCCTTTGATTGAATTTAATATAATTGAATCTGACATCAGTTTGTCACTCACTTAGTTCTAGCACTACTAATTATATGTCTAATCTTGCAGTAAATGGTCTCAAATTCTTGCTAAACTGCTCTGTTTGATTCACTAGGTCAACCCTGTGAAGAATGACCACCAAAGGGAGATAAGAAATGTGACCTCTAAGCACTGAGTTGGCCTTTGTTCAGAGGTGTATATGGTCTGATATAACAACAAATGTAAGCTGAACACAGGAACATTACAACAACACTGGCATTTAAAGTGACTGCCTAATTGTTGTAGAAAACAATAATAGTTTAGTAAATTCATAAGAATTAATTAGTTTTTCATGTAATAATTGCCATAGCAGTTCTGTAACAATTTCATATCATTTGAATATAATGTGAAAATTCTGTCAGATAGCTCAAGTACAGATGTGACCAAAATTACACATACAAAATCATATATTATTTCTTATAGCATAAAATGTAGTCAGAAGGGGACTAAATTGTATTTTGTATTTATTGTCTTACATTAAAGAGAAAATCAAATATACTGACAAAGAAAAGCAAAAAGTAATTTATGCCTCTCATAATGAGACACCAGAAAATGAGAGAAGATATTAGATTAATTCTTTGGTAGGCGGTCCTTACTTTTCTAATTACTGTGATAATAAAACACACAAGACTGAAATAAGATTACATAAAGTAGACAGAGGATCATATTAATAATCCACACCCCCAGACATGAAGAGAATGCTGACAAAGTCTGTGACCAATTGAGTTGATGACATGAAAGCTGGCACGGATAAAAACTGCATGCCTTCATGATACTTGTCTTGTGTGTTTTATTAATATAACAACACATGCATACACTTATAGAAATACATAACAACTTGAAGACATCAATCAGTTTTCATATACCACAGACAAAGCAACCAAACTGATACAATATGAGCAAGGTTCGTTTAAGCCATGGTCACATTTACAGTCATGCACATAGATGACCGTAGTAAAGGGGCCCAAGACCCTATGGACACAATTAATTGTTTGAATGTAGTTGACCCTAGCCTTCCGTAGTTGACTCCACTTGAGCGAAGGGCTTACCGTAGTTGACTGTAGTAATATGACTCAATGATTAACACGATGTTTAACACTACAGTCAACTAGGGCTTAATAGGGTTGGACTTTGTATTAAGGTATGGTTAAGTAGGGTCAAATAGGGTTAAGTAAATTTACATGTAGTTAACCTTAGTTACACAATGTCATAGTTCTCCCTACTTAACCCTCGTCATTTTGCATGTAGTTAAATGTGATTGGTCCTACTTACACATAGTGAAACTATGGTCAACTATGTGCGTGATCGTGAATGTAACCACTGCTTTAAACTGAAACATTTTTTACAATATGAGTAGGGTTCTTAAACTGAAACAGTTCCTGACATTCTTGCATTTATTTTTACAGAACACATATTATGTGTCTTGTGATGCACCATAAGTATGGCCAATTAATTAGTAAATGAATTAAGATGTAACTTGACTTCTTCCTCAGCAGGATTAATGATCACTAAACAAATGAAGAACATTTGAGCTTTTCCCTGTTATTAACGAATCACAGAAATATGTAATAAACTACCCGGTACATTATGTAATAAACTTCCCGGTACATTATGTAATAAACTACCCAGTACATTATGTAATAAACTACCCGGTACATTATGTAATAAACTACCCAGTACATTATGTAATAAACTACCCAGTACATTATGTAATAAACTACCCGGTACATTATGTAATAAACTACCCGGTACATTATGTAATAAACAACCCGGTACATTATGTAATAAACTACCCGGTACATTATGTAATAAACTACCCGGTACATTATGTAATAAACAACCCGGTACATTATGTAATAAACTACCCGGTACATTATGTAATAAACTACCCGGTACATTATGTAATAAACTACCCGGTACATTATGTAATAAACAACCCGGTACATTATGTAATAAACAACCCGGTACATTATGTAATAAACTACCCGGTACATTATGTAATAAACTACCCGGTACATTATGTAATAAACTACCCGGTACATTATGTAATAAACTACCCGGTACATTATGTAATAAACTACCCGGTACAATATGTAATAAACTACCCGGTACATTATGTAATAAACTACCCGGTACATTATGTAATAAACTACCCGGTACATTATGTAATAAACTACCCGGTACATTATGTAATAAACTACCCGGTACATTATGTAATAAACTACCCGGTACATTATGTAATAAACAACCCGGTACATTATGTAATAAACTACCCGGTTCATTATGTACATGCTCAAAATGATTTGATAAGTTTGTGTATCTAAATAACATTAATCTGACATGTTTAAGAAAACGCTTACCTATTTTTGTTTGTTTTACAAGATCAGTATTTTAAGGTTAAAATTTCGGTTGCTAATGAGTAATACTATACCATACCCTGATAATGCTATCTTCTACAATGACAGTACAGATATTTCTTGAGGAAAATAAAAGCCAAGATGACAAATAAGGGAAACACAAATAGCATTATACTGTGTACATACAGAGTGGCAAATACAAATGCCAGACAAAATTAAAGTCAAAGTGTTGTTATTTAAAACACAATTACCTCCCTTTAATTTTCAGAAATTTATGAGAGTGCTCTCCCTTACAAAGTCTTCAATGCCAGATGGTCAACATATGTGACAGCAATTACTGGCACTAGAGATTTCAAGAGTGTTATTGTTCTCAGAACAACCTGAGTCACAAATGAACTGTGCAGAGAAATTTGCCCAACCAAGTACTCTCTCTAATAGAGTTACATGCTTGTCTCAATATCAAGTTGATCTTTAAACAAATTTGTTGACACATTAAATTATTTATGGTAATCCTTTGTAATCTAAAACAACCTGGACATGGAAAACATGAAATTGTAAATATGGAAACATAATCTAAAACCAGAAACACTGTAACTATAAGACAAACATAACACTTAAAGTGTAACATGCACAACGGAATAGAACGGCCAAAAACAGCTTCAGAAATTACATAATTATTAGTGAAGCAGATGTTGAATTATTAATTTAAAACAATCCCATGCTTGCTTAGTCGGAAATAAAAGTTTGAAAAGGTCAATTTATTTTACAATGTCAGACAATTTTGCCATTTCCAGAAATAATTTACAACCCAAATCCTCTCTTTTCATCTGATTGCAGAGAAATATTAAATTTCTGATTGAATTTTAAAATTTAAGACTTGCATGTTGGTGGTATGCCCAAAATTCAAGAAAGTATACGCCAACCAATAAGGTCTTACAGGAATCATTTATTGAATTAAAAGAATATTTTGTATCGTATGGTGTATGTACATGTATGTACAAATTGAGTCTTAGAAAGAAGAATTGGCACATATTACAATAGGATCATAGCTGGTAATAAAAATAGCTTTTAACCAGTTTCAAAAAAAGACTAAAAAAATTCTACTATGTCAGCTACAAGTACAATATGAGCTAAAACAAGACTCTGACTTGTTATAGGTGACTTGTATTCATATAAAACTCAATTAGATCAATTAGGCAAGCATTCTCTATGGCTCCCAGTAATTTCAGTGGCATCCATCCCCTGTTGTTTGTCAGTCAAACAAGAACTAAAAGAAACTCTTAATTAATCACATATGACAGTTTTAGACTTGACTGACACATCACTGCATTAAAGAACTGCATTTTCAACATAACTCAATAAACCAATAGCCAAAAATAACCATTGTATCGTTTGTCTTGGATTTATCACCAAAAATTAGTTTACAGTCGAGCACTGTTTGCTGATATCTTGAAAACTATTTAATTAATCCCAAACAATGTGAACGAATTACAAACATATGGTCAGAATAATAACAAATATTTTAAAAGCTCTTTTCTCTTAACTAATAATTGCAGAAACATGTGGTACAAAAATTGAAATGTCAATTTTGTTAACTACTTTCAAATGCCAAGAAACATTATTAAAAGTGAACGATAATTATTACTAACATAAATATAATTTATTTTCACTGCAGAAAATAATGTCATTAGAGACAGTAGCTACAAAAGTCCCAAAGACAAATGTTTTTAATTATAAACTAATTCAAACAGTTTGTTGGAATCCTGAATCAGTCAGTATTTCTCTACCAGTCAGTTACTCCATAATGAGTAAAAACAATGAGTGACGTAATTAAGGAAGTTGAATAAGCATTTTATTCATCATGTTAATCAAATTTATTGGTAAATAAAGTTTAACACTGCTTGGTGCATCAAATCATGAACAATAAAATAATACCTTGTATTATACAGCAGTTTTAATACAAATTGATAAATTCAGACAATGTCATCAGCTATGTTAGATGCAACAAAATAATAATATGTTATATCATTATCTTTTCAATTAACATGCTTCACATGCCAAGTTTATGTTGGTTTAAGTCTTACCTGCAATGACTAGCCCTTTCAAAACTGTGAGTTCAAGTCTCTCCTTAGACTCGAAAATTTCAACGCATGATTTGTGTGTTTATATCAAGTTTTACGCCCCTTTTCAACAGTCAGAGTCATATGAGCCGGAAAGTTCACCTAAGCATCGCTCCTGGGAAGAACCAGTACTAGACTCCCATCCTCATGGTTGGTAGCTGGGCTCGAACCCATCACCCATTCACATATGAGGAAACTCTTTTGATAACTTACAAGAGGTCGGTGGATCATCCATCACTGTTAAAAGCTGAAAAGGACATCTTCTGACCCTGGCTGTTGGTTTTAACTTTCAACTCAACAAAAATATCTTGAATCTGATATTATAGCTCCACTTTATAAATGCAAGTCTGAAATATCAACAATATTAATACTAATGTTTAGTATCATCTCGGCCTGTGACTTTTTGTAAGATTCCATAATTATTATTTTTCTAACTTCTGTCAATCGGACAAGTCCATCGCGCTAACCATCAATACTCGGAGATTAAAGTGTAATTGCCAAATAGTGACAAGACTTCCTGTCCATCAACATTATTTATGCATGCCTGTATCAACGGAATTAACTAATAAGCAGGTCCAATTCTTGCACACCATGTTTTATTGTTTCCTCCAACAGAGAGAAGTTATTTATACAGGAACAGTTGATGCATTAATAACAACACATATAGTAAAAGTGTGGAGAGAATCTGCATGTTTTATGGGATGTTAAAGCTATACTGTCAAACATGTCTTAGCGGTCACCTCAGAATAAAGTCACCTTGAGAATTAAAACCATTCTTTTAAAAAAACTCATTGATTATTTGGAACAAAATGACCTCTGAATAAAGGCCGCCTGTCAATTAAGGCCTCATTATTTCTTTCTAAAGCCTTTGTTCACAGGTTTGAGTGTAATCTTCTTATAGGTACAGGAACTGTCATGTTTCTGCAGATCACGAGACATTTCTCACAGCTTCTAGTATTTTACTTCACACCCAGGCTGGCACATTATGTGCTGAGGAATTCAGTAACTATAACAAGCACGAAATAAAACTTTGATATTTTCCGTGGTAAGTACAGCAATACAAAAATGAGATCCAGGACGTAAGATGGTAATACAGTACAACCTCTGTAGAGCAACACCCTGTGGGAGCTTCAAATATTGACTGTTGTTTAGAGGTTGTTGCTCTACAGAGGTTAAATCTAGAGTAAATATCAACTTAAGGAAATTTTAAAATGTGTTGTTATAGAGAGGTTGTTGCTCTACAGAGGGCCGCTCTGGAGAGGTTGTACTGTATATTGTATAAATAATACTACATCTCACCATGTACAAGTTACACTTCATTTAATGCTTACTTCTACAAGAAGACTAGTTTTCAATATTTTCTCTTAAGGTAAACTTGACAAAAGGACCACTTTAATAAAGACCCAATTTTTTGGTCCCAAAATGTGATATTGATATTAAAGTTTTGCAGTATAATCATTTATTTGTTTACATAATCATAAGATAATGATAATAATTATCAGATTAATGAAACTTAAGAATATAATCAGACGGCCATGAACTGAAATTCCAAACAAATTGTCATCCACTCTGCAGATCTTCCCGTAGGAAAACAAGACTTGTAACATACTTCATCATAAATCTTTTTTATGACCAAACCAGTTGTTCATTATGTAACAACACTTAGAGACATGAATATCTCAGAGATCCTTTTTACTACATACAGACAAACCTGCGAATTAAGGCCACCCTAGGGAAAGACTTGATATGGACTTTATTGACAGGTGGCCTTTATTTGGAGGTAATTTAGTTCTAAATAATCAATGACAGTTATAAAGAAGAATGTCCTTTACACACAGGGTGACATTTATTCAGAGGTGGCCGTTTACACAGATTTGACTGTATAATAATGGTTTAGTAAGGATATACCATGAATTCATTATCTAAGGATATACCATGACTTCATTATCTAAGGATATACCATGACTTCATTATCTAGGGTTATCTATAACCTGATTATCAACAAATAACAATCATAATGACAAAATATCCTTGTCTGCCGAAAACATAATTTTCACATGGAATTTTATAACATCAAAGAGGTCTGTTACATAGTTGGCTTAATAGATTACAGTGAATAAATAAATATAAGTGTCACTTACGTACAGGTATAGTGCGATTTTATTAAACTGTCAAAGCCGCATAATTTCATGGTCAATGCTTCCATTTATTTTTAGCTTTGATTAATTTCGTAAAAGACACAATATTCTTCGTTTTACTATATAAACGGGACATTCCCTAATGGTAAAATAAACAAAAACTATCAACTGTGGTACGAAGCTAAAAATAATCGCATTCAGCGACCGTGTAATTATTCAGCTTTGACAGTTTAATAAAATCGCACAATACATGAAGGAAAAAATATTAATGTAATCAGTCTTACAACTTTATCTATTTTTTGTATCACAACAATTTATTTACCAGACTAATGTTCATACCTCTCCTTACAACATAGAATACTGGCACCATAATTCTGTATTATGATGTAAGAACATGCATAGAGTGCTTAGTGATGGGTTAACAATTGGCAACAATCAAATAATCACAGCATAATATTAACACTTTCTCTTTCAATCAGTTAATAGACCCGCCTCCGTGGATGAGTGGTTATGGTCGTTAACTTCAAATCACTGCAAGAGGGTCATGGGTTCAATCCCCGCTACCGACCATGTCTCTTTATGTGTTAAACTGAGGATTGGAGTCTAGTACTGGTTCTTCCCAGGAACAATGCTTCGATGAACTGTCTGCCTCATATGACTTTGACTGTTGAAAAGGGGGCGTAAAACTCGAAATAAACAAAAAAAACATCTAATAACATTGGTAATGCATTTGGCAATTTCACTATAAGGGGTGCAAACTGACCCTATTGGATCCCTAAACCTTTCTCAAGTATAATTATACTGGTAGCGTAAATCTCAACACATCAGATCTCATTCTTACTAAACTTGAAAACAGTCACTAAGCAGAAATCTCAATTTTCATCCTAAATGAATTGAATAAATGATTGAAAAAATACTGTTCCATTTTTAGATACGTAATTATTTGTGTCAGTTGTTTTAGAAACATTAAAAGACATAAAAGGAGAGTTGAGTCTGAACATCAATCTCAAGATATACAAGTTTGAACGCAAATATTTGCTATTAAAGTCACAAGTTGCTCTCTATAATACAATATAATCAGACGCAGATTTCTAACACGCAATAACTAACATTTTTCTACTGAAACGATTATCATTATTTTTGATTTATGTCATGTAAATGATAGTTTAACATATGTAAGAACATGATTTAAAGTGATTCAATGTTTCTTCTTCAATTTAAAACAATCATCAGGTGCTGAAATAATAAGTAAAACTCAAATAAAAATCATCAAGTCTCATAAAAAAATATTATTAAGTTTGTCTATAATTGATAGATTCAAATCATACTGCTTGAAAAATACAATTTTGGCAAGAACATTTTTTTGACAAAGAGAGATTTATAACAGATCTTCATATACCTCCCAGCTAGATTCTGCCATATGGTGTTGTCTTGGTTACCAGTTAACTATACACCACCTATTAAGGTTTTGCCCCTCAGACGGAACATTTTTCAAAAAAAACCCAAAAAACTTCATAACTTGTGGTACATTAAATCCAAACCCGGCCTTTAGCACAGAATTTCTTCTAAGTCTGCCTGCTCTGTGATGTTCTAAGCATAGATAAGAACAGATATCGCCAAAAAACCTCTGCTTGCTTTAAGCGAAATACCCCCCCCCCCACCGGCCAGCCTCTAAGCTTGAATCCTTTGTTTCTTTATCCCCCCCCCACTTAATATCTCAATATACAAAGCATTAGATCTATGGACCTGATGTGGTTAAGTGTGAACCCTTGGTGCAATAGTTGTGTGTGAATGTCTTGATTGAAACCTGATTCAACATTCTCCTTGGTTCATCCATGGATGATGTTTTATTTCAATCAATAAGGCAGTAGATACTGGTACCAAGAACAACTGCTGCAAGCATACTTGTATAGTAAACTGAATTAAAGTTAAAAACATGTGTAAAACCTAACAAATCTCAAGCAAATTGATTATTTGTGTATAAGTCCTTCTATTGACTCACCACCACCCCATGTCTTGAGTAAATCATTGTACACTCAATTAGAATTATCTTAATGATTTAAGGTTTCTCAAGACTACTTAGAATATGTAATAAAAAATGGTTAAAATTGGTCAAAACATGCTTGAATTTGATAAAACTTTGGACATGAGAAACTGACCATGAATGTCTAGGAGTTTAATTGAGCTTGAAAGAAACCGCTGTGATTTTATGTTCACAAAATCTTTAAAACATATCAATTATCAACCATCCAAATTTGAAAATCTGTAAAGTAGATCTTTATTGCTCATAACGAAAAAAAAAGAAATTTTCTCAGACATCAAATGTAATAAATTCCAGTTAAAACCTTTAATTTACTGTTTCCTAGTTGCATGGGTGGCTTACCAAGGTGTGTGATGAGACAGACTTTAGAATTAAACAATCTGTGAAACTTGTGAAAATTTGTTTAACAAGTAAACATTATGTGGCAGGTTCATTTATCTCCAGATATGACATTATCATCAACATAAACTGGCTTCCTGGATTCAATGGCAGACAGGAAAATATTGTTTTAATCTTATACTTTTGATGATTCATTTACTGTTCAACTTGACAGAGACATTGAAAGAATTCTCTTCTTGTCGTATTTAAAGAATGTAATTTAGACGGGTATTTGTCATCAGTCACCATTCATAGAACAGTAAGGCCCCAGTCCCTTAGAATTCCTCATCCTTCATTTCTAACTAAATATTAAGCCATTCAAATTTTTGAATACAAAAAACAGAAACTTTTTTGGCATTATCAATTGAATGCTAATTTTATGTTAGAAAATGTACCTATTATTCCACTTGTGGGAAACGAGCATTTTGTCACTAATGAGACGTTAATACTGAAATTACCATTGTTACATACATTATCATTTTCAACAATGAGCATGACTGTGTTTAAGTTCTATAATGTGTCTGCTGCACACAAAGAACAAAGAAGATTTACTTATTATAATACTAAAAACATCATAAATTCCTGGATAACCACAAATTGAATATTAATTGAATGAATTAAGTAATAATAAAACATAAAACTACAGAGTAATAAATGTCTGATAAACATTTTTCATTTATAATCAAATAACGTATCAATGAAATTTGAGGAATTTTCATGAATTGAATTCAGCAGGTTTAATACAACATGCCGGTTTCCGCCTTAAAATCTCAATTATGTAGGAGTGCAATCTAATCATCTGTAATTACTCATTACCAAAGAGCCAGAAACCGGCATGGTAAACTTTTTTATCCTCGAAAAGCCAGAAGCAGGAGAAATTCAGAAGAAATTTGCAACAGTCACAATAGAACAGCAGACATACAATAGACACATGTTTGTACATATTTCCCATCTGGCAAGGTCTGCTTTACAAATTAAATGTGTTGTATTGCAATCTGCAGGCTTCAAATGAAATGTATCACTACATTTGCAGATTTTCTCAGGTCACATAAGTGATATTACAGGTTTTAAGACGACTGCCTGGCGCCGATTTGGATTGAAGAAACAAATGTTGGCTTGCCGAAAGCACACAGAGTATGGCTGTACTTGGTGAATGGAAAACACATGTTAATATTTGGATAGAACTGGAGATGTAACTATTTAGTGAATGATAGTAAAGCAGGAAAACAGATGTGAGGAATAGACTCCAGAAATTCTGATTGTAATAGCAAATATCAGACAAAAATGGGTATGAGAGAGAAATCATAATACAGCGTTGAAAACTTCTAATCCTGTTAGACACCTGTGTTTGTCAATTTTCTAAGAGAGGGTAGTCTTAATTCCAGTGATAGAATTGATATTCTTGTAAGACAAAGAGCTTGATAAAGTGGGTGCATCCATAGTAATATTTTTATTAATATGACCTTTAAAATATGGTTTTCTTTAAAGAGTCAAGATACAGTACAACCTCTCCAGAACAGCCCCCTGTAGAGCAACAACCTCTCTATAACAACACCATCAAAATTTCCCTAAGCAGATATTTACTATAATTTTAACCTCTGTAGAGCAACAACCTCTAAACAATGGTCAATATTTGCAGCTCCCACAGGGTGTTGCTCAATAGAGGTTGTACTGTATTCGTATAAAAATACTTAAGTTTAAATATGTAAGGAATTCTGTTACAAAACTCATTAACACATCACAATGATTTATTAGAATAAGTTTGCATGGCACTGGCTCTTCCATTGGATTTTAGCTCACCGGAGCACAAAGTGATCAAGGTGAGCTATTGTGATTGTGTGTTGTCCGTCCTCCGTTTATGCATGTATCCATCAGTGCGTCAACAATTGCTTTAAACAACATCTCCTTCTTACGCACTTGGCCAATTTCGACGAAACTTTACAGGGATGTTCTTTGCATGAAGCTCTACCAAAGTTGTTAAAAGAATTAAATTTTATTAAAAACTCTGGTCGTCATAGCAACCAATAGGTAAAAATTTAAAAACTTGTCCAAAACCACAGGGCCTAGAGCTTACATATTTGGTGTGTAGCATTGTCTAGTGGATCTCTACCAAGTTTGTTAAAAATTATGGCCCTGGCCCACCCCAGGTTTACTTGATTTTACATGGGCTTACATAGGAAAATTTAAAAAAGTCTTCTTGTCCGAAACTACATTGCTTAGACTTAAGATATTTGGTGTGTAGTATGGTCTAGTGGACCTCTGCCTAGTTAGTTCATATTATGGCCCTGGGGTATAAATTGGCCCCACCCAGGGGTGACATGAATTTACTTGAAAGAAAGAAAAATGTTTTCCGTAAGTCTTTTTTTTCTGGTGAGCGATATAGGGTCATCATGGCCCTCTTGTTTTCCATTTTTGTACTAGTTGTAGATCAAGAAAGAATTTATTTTATGCAAAATCTTTTTTTTAATGATTTATTAGAATATTGTATTCCATGCAAATAACAATTCATTTTATGATAAATGGCTTCCTGTAAATGCATTTTACACAATATGGAATATTATTACATTGCAGAAACATGACAATAAAAGACCAGACTGGTACGAATATAAGGTCACTTTTATTTGCCATGATGTACGAAACAGTCCATGGCTATTTAATGCATGGTCTTAAAATACAATGTGTTCTTGCAAAATTCAGTTTATTATTGACAAAGACACTGCTTACTACAAGTATGTGAATATATAAATGAGATGATTAAAGAAATTGTTTGAGTCTTATTAAAAATATCAATAAAAAAAAGAACTGATAAATTTCATGAGACACTGTAAGAGAAAAAGGAGAGATGATGTGTTAGCACAGTTCCCTTAATTTCTAATCAAATTCATGAAAACACGATTTTTCTTAAAGTCCCATAAGCTTATAAATTTATTGGTCGTAAGAGTTTCTGTTTGTCCTATAACAGAGGAATCCGGTGTGTTTTCCTCCTGTGCATACTTTATAGCAAGGAAACCACTATCGTATTTTTTTCAATATAATTGAAAAAATACTATTTATAGAACAGCTGTGTTTTCCCGCAGTCATATATTATGCACACGGCTTGAAGTGATGTCACACGCTCAATATATTTCAAGTTTACAAAAGCAAAATTCACAGCAAAATGAGTATTTTTAGAAGAAAAAGGACTCGTTTCGTCAGTAAAAATTATCTTCGGATAATATCAGCACTTGCTTCTTTTTTGTATATATTTTCTATAGCAAAAAGATAATGGGACTTTAAACTCCTCTGGTGAACAGTTATTCATACTTCATAAAATGTTCATGAAGTATGCAAGAAGAGTTCAAGAAAAATTCATGAGTTAATGAATACCATTGAAGGGTTTATTCTTGTATATTTTGTGAATTGTTCATGACATATGAATAACTATTTGACAGGTGTGCTAACCTACAGACCGACGTATGATACTAAATATGATCATATAAGTACATTGTATATATTCCTAACTGATGCCAGCCAGATACAGTGTAGCAAGTTATAGCAATCAGTAAACATTTACATCCAATTGTTAGTCACTAAAACTTTCTTATTTCTTCCATTTCTTAAATTTTGCTGAAAAAAAATATTATTATTGTTGTGTTTTGAAAAAGGTGGTCCATGCCAAAACGTTGACAATAAAGTTCTTAACATTATATGAGTTTTTTATGTTTATTCAAATTGATTAAAATTTTGCTGAGTCATTCTTACATTACTGTAACATTTAATTAATCATTATAAATAAAGATGCAATATATAATATATATTTCAATACTAGTAAACGGTCACACATGGTACTAATATAAAAATTTATGCAAGTCATTTCTGATTCAAGCAAGAATCTACTCAAGTATCCAATTTACTATTTTCAAACATTAGTGTTCTAATATTATAGTGGTTGTAATACTGCGACTATTGAAATATCCGTACTAAGAAAACATGTTTGTATTATTAGGACAGGAGCATGATGGAATGTCACTCGTACTGTATTTCATCGGAAGACTGATTCACTCCAGTTGTTGAGTTCAAAAACAGTATATTCACCTTCACTGGTGAGTTTATTAAGGTCCTGAACCACCTATATTAAGGGATGATTATTAAGGTCCTGAACCACCTATATTAAGGGATGATAAGTGATCTAGTGATAACACGCTGGACTACTGAACAAATGATCATGGGTTTGAATCTCAGCGCAGTCTGCCGATTTTTTTGGGGACGCTTTTTCAGCATCTGTGTTAAGAAACTCGCAGGAAACGGGCCAGGTATGTATCAGTGCTATATACCGGGCATGTTAAAGAACCAGGAAAAAAAATTCAAAAGCAGTATGTATACTTTCAAATATGTGACATACTGTAGAATAGATAAAAAGATAAAAAAAAATAGATATATATTCTAAATAATAGCAGGGATGTTATAAAGGCCCAGTCCTCCTGCATCTCCTATCCCCTCTCTCTAGGGTGACCCTAAAATGACCATATCTGTCGAATGGGTCGGTAAACAACAGATAAATAAATAAATAGCAAGAATGAAGTTCATTTCTCAAAATATGGTGTGCCATGATTATATGGAAGTGAACATTTCAATACAAAAAGTTCAACATTTTTGAATACTTTTTCATCTAAAAATTGTATTTCTCTGAAAATGGTTGGACAAAAAATAAGAAATTATTTTGTTGGCTACAAAAATCTTAGAATGAATCCTTTGATAAATCAAATGGCACACATTTTTGACATTAATAAATTTCACCAAACAATGAGAAAACACTCGAAACTAGAGCGACTAATACCCCCCCACTCGAAACTAGAGCGACTAATACCCCCACCGCCGCTTTGACACTAAGAACGCAATAGCACACTATACAGCTAAGTTCAAGGGCACATAACTCTAGGATGAATGGATCGCTGGGCATGAAAATTATGTCTTGCACATCTACACTTCATGGTGATAACATATTTCAAGTTTCATCGCAATTGCTTAAAGAATGTTGAAGTACCCAGGCGAAATAATGACCATGGTCTGCCATGGTCACCTCGGTATTTGATGGTTGACCATCACATATCATATTCGACTACCAAATAAGGTGTTGGAACAAGATCAGTTGCATGGTCGCCAAACTTGTGATATTGTACCGGTATGTACCGACTGACCAACGACCGACCGATAGAGTGACTCCAATATACCCCCTCTCAAACTTCGTTTGTGGGGGTATAATAATGAGTGAGTAGTTGGTCCAAATATGTTAGATTAAATCGAAGTACTGTGTGTCTCTTTTTCGCTGAACTTTATTAGTTTGCAGAAATATTGGGGCTCAGGCACATTTGCAGAAAAACTTCTTGCGAAATAGGGATGCATTTTGATGATAAACAAAGGTCTTCTCTTAAATATATTAAACTATGGTCCCCTAATGGTTTACAAATAACTGATTCATAAAATACATCACAGACGGACCAATTATATCTACTTTACTCCTTATAAGAACTTTGGAAACTTTACATTTCAACACCAATGTGATAACAGAATGTTTCTGTAGTGAATGATTCAGACAATTACATTGATTTGTTATCTGAATTATTGGATCTTTAACCTTGTGTCTTGACTAATCATCCATGCTCCAAAATATGGCATTTTTCATGCTCCAAAATATGGCATTTTTCATGCTCCAAAATATGGCATTTTTCATGCTCCAAAATATGGCATTTTTCATACTCCAATTTAATGCTCTAAAATATAACATTTATGCTCCAAAATATGACATTTTAATGCTCTAAAATATGACATTTCATGCTCTAAAATAAGACATTTTAAATTATCTAAAATATAAAATTTTTCATGCTTTAAAATTCATTTTTGTATGACATTTCATGCTTCAAAATATGACATGTTTTAATGAAAACAATCACACAGCAATCATCTATCATGCCAATTTTATCCACAACACCATAACAATCGTGCTTTATGTACACTCCCATCGTAGAAAACAAGTTTTTCTCACATCCAAATGTGGTCTTTCCATGCAGGTTTTAGTAGAATTATGTACTGTTCCTTGTGAAGGCCACATCTGCCGAGTTTGCACAGAATAAGATATACCCAATGTTTTCCCTAACAAAACAGACAATAGAAATGTTAACAAAAGGGACACATCTGCCTAATTAAGAAACTTTAATTATAAGAAGAACTTCACCAAGTATAAAAGAGTGCAATAAAAAAAATCCTCTAATACATCATGTGCTAAATGAAATATTAAGAGTATATAAGCCCTCTGAAGTGAAATCGACCAGACACAATGAGCTTGTGTATTATAGGAAAATATGGTAGAATTAGTGATCAAGAGACACCTGTATCTTCCTATACGAACATTTATCTACAATAATTAAACAGAACTTTCATAAGTAAAGTTAGATAGATCTGTTATTAAAAATTTTAATTAAACCTAACAATTTATGTTTTGTACTGAAATTTCAATTCCAATACAGATGAAGAAATCTTGTTGCATCAGGAATAATTTAGTCAAGACAGACATAGAAGGTCAATATTCTTTAGCAGTGAAACAATGAACGATTAGATCTGTTCTATAATGTCGGGGACAGTAAGAAATGAAGACTGATCCCTACAAACACAAGGGAGAAAATCTCGTATAAGCATTGCACACAAAATGATACTTTATGTCCTTAGGTGGCACATTATTATATTGTTTGATAAAGTATGAAAGAAGCAGGTTTTTATAAGCCAACTTTCATGTCTGAGTTGCTTACATTAAATTTAAAATAAAGTTTTGTTTGCATCAAGTGTTCGCCTCATTGCTAAAGTCATGTGACATGTTCTGTTAAGACATACCCTGAATTTATATTAATTTCACATTGACAAGAAAAAAAACATTATCAAAGGCATAATATAAATTTAAAGGTAATTATACACTTTCTGTGATGAATACTAACGAATATTTGCGTAGTTAATTTATCTGAATTTTTTAAAAAGTTGGCTATGTAATAGAACGCCGTGTAAAAACAATATCGTAACTTATAAGGATGAAATATTTCCTCAACAAATAATGCTTGTGAAGCACTCAATAGCATTTTTGAAAATCGGCATGGTAAATTATTCAGGTGTTCTCGATGAGATTTCCACAGATGCATGATGGGAATACCAGATTCTGGAACACAATACTGGCGCCCTGAAGTTTCACTTTTAATGTGATTGCATTCGCAGATCACTTATGGAAAGACGATTTATCATATATCAAGAAACTGTAAGAATCAGAAAAAAGATGTTGTTCAATGTTTTGTATCAAGATAATCGACATCTTATGAGAATTGATTCGATATGATCAAACTATGTAATTATTACCCCGCAGATTCCTGGAGAATGAATTAAGAATACAAAGGCGCCCAGTTATGCAATTTGAATAAAATCAAACTAATGCACTTAAGTAGTTTATTGTATGGTATTTTATGAATTCCAGAATCCTGGAGAACAGATATCATCTATTTGTATAAATACGATTGAATTATTTGAAAATAAATATGGTAAAATATAGAAAGTCCTGTGATTAACTTGTAAATAATATGTCAATATGTCACAAACATTTGATGTAAACATTGAGTAGATTTAAAATCTCATATTTATGCTAATAGTTTTAAATTGATAATTATGAAGATCTTTCTTGTAAAGAACGAAAAACTGCCCCCCCCCCCCTCTCTGTGGTCATGTGGTTAAGGTTGCTGATGTTAAATCACTGTAACCTCTCAATGATAGAGGGTCATGGGTTCGAGGCCCGCTATTGACCATGTTTCTTTATGTAAGAAAGTAGGCAGTTGCTTACGGAGGATGTGAATCTAGTACTGTTTTCTCCCAGGAACGATGGTTAGGTGAACTGTCTGCCTCATATGACTCTGTCTGTTAAACTTGATACACATGCATAAATAAACATAAAACAAACATAAAATAATTATCATTATATAACAAGTGTCATGCTATGAACATAATTGATCTGTAATTGTTTACGAAGGATTTTTTGCATGATTAAATTTATACATGTATAAATATTACACTCTCTTAGAACTTCTTAATGCAAAACTTACCCTGAATATGACAAAATGATAAAAATTTGATATACAATATTTTAATTTATACTTCAATTTTTTTATTTACAATGTTGGAATGGCCCTTGTCAAATAGTTATATTCGTCCTTCTTGAACTATTCATGAACTATGCGAGAAAGGTTCAAGAAAAATTCATATTTTCATGAATTCCATGCGGAGAGGAGGGTAAGTCTATAATGCATAAATATGTTTCAGTTAATTAGTAAAGCAATATTTACCATATGAAAATGTATATGTTAATAATAACAATAAGGTATACAAAATATTGTATAAATCATTTTTATCATTCTGTCATGTAACACATGGTTGGGAAATCTAACAGGTTTTGAAAAATGGAATTTCGGAAAAATGGAAAAAATACATTCGGGGAACTGGTTGAAACGTAAGATTTCATACAACTGATCTATAATTACTAACAATGACAGGATCGTGTGCATGTTTAAGATAAAACAAGACATGCGGTCAGAATACAAATATGGGTGGGTTTTTTTTCTAATATAGTTCGAAGCTATAATAAAACGTGATATATCACATACATTGAATGGTCAACATGTTTACTTCTGCAATGCATGTGGCTGTTTTATATAACTATGTTTTTCACAGTTTGTGACTGATTTTCCACTGTTTGCATGCTGACCTTTCGATGTTGAACTTTTTTAAATTAACGTATCTCACAGGAGGAAAATATCTAGACACGTTATCATAAAAGGCTGAAGAAAACATTAACACTGACCAGCAAACAAACAAATAGTGTCTTCCTTAAGGATTGGTTAGTACAAAGAAGAGTGACTCAACATCCATTCTATATCACCCATCACCATGTGACTTATGTATAGTTACTGACTGGATGTCAATATCCAATCTGGGATGGTGTATCCTTTTCTTCAGTCAAATTGTACTCTTTACAATGATATAATTTATGACAAAGTAGTCCTGAGTATATACCTCTACATCAAACCACGTCTTGGAATTATGCTCGAAATAATTAGGACCGTGTTATGTGACAGTTGGTTGAGACGTGCAGGTAAAAGACTTACCAAGTTAAAGTTTGTTTTTAGTTGTTGTTGTTTTTTCACACATGCTGCTATGTATTGACATCATATTCTGGCAGGCAGTTATCTACCATGTTTCCCTGGATTTAGTATCAGCGCTCACCATGTTTTCTTGAATGAAACTGCCAATGTCTCTATTTGGTGAAGGACAAATAGCCTAATGCGTTCGATCTAACCATCACAAAGACAGAACATGTTCCACACAATCAAATCTTCACACAGACCATGTTCTGTGACCAGAGTTTGAACCCAAAAAACAAAAGTCCAGAGTTATAAAACTTGAGATCGGTCTTCAAGCCCAAATCCCACATTTTGTGATTTAATGTTTCTTAGTAAAATATGATCAGACAATACTGATATTATTGACACATTAGTCTGACATCATAGTTTATCTGGATATGTATGTATTTAAACTTTATTCAGCTCTATTTTTCTACAATAATACTTTGAGAATTGAGATTGAGCTCGGCGTCTGTTCTCAAGTTTTGTAACTTCGGGGCCAGTAGAGCTATCAATCTTCCAAGTGAAGAATCGAGCAAGTTGCATAATTTTTGTATCGGAATGTTTAAATGTAACTTCATAGAGATAAAAAAATCTTGTTCCAATTTTGTTTTTGCAGTTCATAACAAACAAGTTTACAAATCCATGAGTGTGTATATGAAGTAACAGGAAACAGAGCATAATGCTAGAAAGCAGACGTTTAACAGACCAACTGGATTATCCTAAAATAGATACCAGACCAGAGAAGTATGACCAGAAAAAAGCATCATGCAGCCGTACCAATCTACACCATGCCATACAGTTCTGCTATTTAAAGACCAACCAGGCATAGACCGATGAAATTTGAAGAATTAGAACTAACGAAAATAACTGATTTTCATTCTTGTCTGTTAATATAATAAGAAACAGAAAAAATCTGAAAATGTAGACAGCAGTGTGAAAAAGATTTGAGAGTGGCGCCAGTGAGCTTTGCTTGCACCTGGTTACGCAATCTCAGCACATGTGTGTTTAACATTTTCACCACCTGACATAACATACAGACTCGTACACCAAGAGATCATTATTCTTAGAGTATTTATGCCATGTTTATGATCATTAATATCAGGAGCTTCAGAAACTGAAAGATTAGCGCAAGAAATCCACACTTGTGAAAATGGCGTGAATGTTTACGCCAACATATCAACTTGTTTTCCGTTGATTTTCTTTACTGCCATCTTTTATAACATCATAGAAAAGATTCCGTCAGATGAAATAGAAAATTATCTTAGAGAAAATTCATGAATGTGATGAGGGATAATTGGGAAATTTGCTGATATATTGAAACCCAACCCTGTCCGCTTCGAAAAGAATGACAGATGATATGACTATCTGTAAACAGGACAAATCTCCTTCACTCACCAAACATGCCGTAGAAAGACATATTACCCAAGTGGTACCCGATGGGGTAGGAAATTGAGATACAGTAAAAACCTGATTATCCAAATTCAGATTATCCAAAAACCTGGTCTCATCCGAAATGAAATTTGGGTCCCGATTTTACCTCTCTATATTTCAATGTAAATAAACCTCATTTATCGTAATTGTCTAATCCGAATACCATAGCTAATCCAAAGTGATAAACAGGTCCCCCCCAATCATCCGAACGCATATTTTCACACCTGTTATCCGAAGTCGACAATTAACTTTTTAAAATATAGTCAGCATGTGCATACAGTTCAACCTCTCCAGAGAGGCCCTCTCTTGAGCAACAACCTCCCTGCAATAACAGCATGTTTTTTTCCCACTGCATGATCTAACTATTAAATTAACCTCTCTAGAGCAACAACCTCTCAACAACAAATAATTTTGCTACTCCCAAAGTGTGTTGTTCTGGAAAGGTTGTACTGTAATTGGACTATTATTTATTGTTACAGTTTTGAAAAAGGAACCATGGCAATAAATTACAGTAAGAGAAACAAGTATGCCTAGTTTTGAGTTTTTTAGCAGATACTAAACATTATAAATTAAAATCTATAATTATTTAACCTACCACATAAATCCAGGGTTCAGCGCAACACTGTCGTAACTTGTTCTTATTTCAATATGAGTTATGACACTGTTGCGCTGAACCCTCGAAATATAAGTGATGTAACAGAACACAAAAACATTTCTTATACTTCATTAACAAAGAGTCCTTTTCAATTCAGACAATGATTTATTTGCATTGATCTGTAAAATTTGAGAGATGGAGACAATGTTTGCAGAGAGTACCTGACCTGAGATGAAGTTCCAGCTGATGGCAATATCTTAACTCACCAAACAATATGATTACCACTGAGTTAGTACCAGGATAGACCAAACTTCATGGAGCTAATATGAGAGAATAATATGATAATCAGTTAATTTATCAATCTAAGTCAAGATTTAAATCATTCATACACATATTCAGAATATCTGTCTAAAAGGCTAGAAATATAGTCATATTTGCCATGACTCAACCAAAAAAAAGTGTATAAGACAATAGGTCACGATTTCTTTCTTGTTTCCCAACATTCATTTTCACATTACATGTTTTGCACTTAAGAGGTCCCTAAATACTTTGTTTGTAATGGATTTTGCTGTTTATAGTTTGCACTGTCGAATAACCAAACATTATATTTCTGGCCTTACTAGTAAACCGGATAATAATTTATAGGTTTTTTTATAGATACAATATATTTCTATCCCCCCCTCCCTCTGGTCTGGAGTCTGGGAACACTCAATTAGTGCAGTGTCAAACATCAGGGGTATACAAACACTAGCGATGCTATCTTATCTACCACTGTCCATTATAAGTCTGTCAGACTATAGCCTGCAAACAGAAAACAGATGAACAAGCATGAGCAATTGAAATATTTAACAGGTGGCTCCTATCTACCTATAAGTAGGAACTGGAGTCTACGAGACTCCGAGGCAGCTGCAAACTGTACCAGACACGAAAACAAACCAATCAGCTGTCAGTATCTACAAGTACGCCTGGAAAAAATTCACGGGAATAGAATATTTTAAATTATAAAAGTTGTTCATCTCTCAACTAGCATTCACATGCATAAAATACCAGTAAAAGTATTCATCTTAATTCTGAACTTTTATTTTGATGGATAGGTTTAAGCACCCTCAAAGACATGGTTAATTTATATGGTAAAATCATGCAGGTATGCATAAGCATTACTTAAAGCACCAATTTACACTACATTGTTGCATGCTTCGGGCATCCATTTATTGTAGCAGGCAACATAATAACATTGTAATAAATATTCATTGATCTGTTTCATGTGATTCTAGATATATCTGGATGGTTTTGAACTTAGAATTGTCAACCTAGTTGTAAGTGATATAACAGTTACATATGGGCAATGTCGGGTTACAGTGGCCATATCAGCGCCTAGGGGCAGTGTCAAGTTACAGGACAAGTGTCAAGTTACAGGAGCAATGTCGGGTATAGGGGCAGTGTCAGGTTACAGGAGAAATGTTATGTTACTGGGGCAATGTCAGTTTGCAGGGGCAGTGTCAGGTTACAGGGACAATGTCAGGTTACAGGGGTAATATCAGATCCTAGGGGAAGTGTTGAGTTACAGGGGTAGTGTCAGGTTACAGGGCAGTGTCAGGTTACAGGGGTAATATCAGATCCTAGGGGAAGTGTTGAGTTACAGGGGTAGTGTCAGGTTACAGGGCAGTGTCAGGTTACAGGGGTAATATCAGATCCTAGGGTAAGTGTTGAGTTACAGGGGTAGTGTCAGGTTACAGGGCAGTGTCAGGTTACAGGGGTAATATCAGATCCTAGGGGAAGTGTTGAGTTACAGGGGTAGTGTCAGGTTACAGGGCAGTGTCAGGTTACAGGGGTAATATCAGATCCTAGGGGAAGTGTTGAGTTACAGGGGTAGTGTCAGGTTACAGGGCAGTGTCAGGTTACAGGGGTAATATCAGATCCTAGGGGAAGTGTTGAGTTACAGGGGTAGTGTCAGGTTACAGGGCAGTGTCAGGTTACAGGGGTAATATCAGATCCTAGGGGAAGTGTTGAGTTACAGGGGTAGTGTCAGGTTACAGGGTAGTGTCAGGTTACAGGGACAATGTCAGATTACAGGGGTAATATCAGATCCTAGGGTAAGTGTCGAGTTACAGGGGAAGTGTCAGGTTACAGAGGCAGCATCGGGTTACAGGGGGGACAGTGTCAGATTACAGGGGCAGCATCGGGTTACAGGGGGGACAGTGTCAGATTACAGGGGCAGCATCGGGTTACAGGGGGGACAGTGTCAGATTACAGGGGAAGCATCGGGTTACAGGGGGGACAGTGTCAGATTACAGGGGCAGCATCGGGTTACAGGGGGGACAGTGTCAGATTACAGGGGCAGCATTGTGTTACAGGGGGGGACAGCATCTTGTTACAGGGGCAGCATCGTGTTACAGTGGGGGAACAGTGTCAGATTACAAAGGCAGCATCAGGTTACAGGGGAGACAGTGTCAGATTACAGGGGCAGCATCGGGTTACAGGGGGGACAGTGTCAGATTACAGGGGCAGCATCAGGTTACAGGGGGAACACTGTCAGATTACAAGGGCAGCATCGGGTTACAGGGGGAACAGTGTCAGATTACAGGGGCAGCATCGGGTTACAGGGGGGACAGTGTCAGATTACAGGGGCAAAGTCAGATTAGATACAGTAAAATCTCAACATTGGACAAAAGAATGTTAGGTCTGAATATCAAGTTTGGAAATATTTAAAACCAGCAGCCCCAAATATATAAATGTATCATTACAATGAGGTGATACAGAGATAGTAGAAAGTGATTGATGGTCGAGTGTTTACATACTGGGTCCGTATTCACAAAGCATCTTAAGATTTTCTTTAACTTAAGTCAAATCTTTTACTTATGTGTAATTTTTTTCATGGTAAAAGTTTGTAAACCAGTCATCAAAAGTGTGAAAATGAATTATCATTTTCATAATTGGCATCTAAGAACAAAGATAAAATCATATTACTGTGATTTTCTCCTTTATATTAGTACAAAAAAGTTAAGGAAAAAGTTGAATTTAAGGAAAAATATAACTTAAGTTAAAACATTACTTAAGATGTTTATTGAATACCGGCCCAGCTGGACTACTAAACAAAAGGCTCTGGGTCTGAATCTACACATACTGTGTTAAATAAATCACAGGAAACAGATGAGGCATGTATCGGTGCTTTACACTTGTACAATGGTAGGGATATAAGCCCCCCCCCCCGGATTCTCCTATATACCCCCCCCCCCCCGCCCTCTCTCTAGAGCAGTTCTGATATGATGCATACTGTTGAATGGATCAATAAACAACAGATAAACAAAAAATATAATATTGAATATCAGCTCACTTTTCATATACCTTTGTCTGTTTATTCTGATACAAGGACTGTCATTTGGATGTAGACAATAATCATCCGTATCTTTGATTATAAAAGACTAATTTTTGTTAAAATTAAAATCGCTCATAATATTCAGTAACAAAGTTCTACATTTCAGTTTGAATTATCTTACCGAATTCTATCATAAATCAAACAGTATCATATAAATGTTAATAATAGTTTCATGCTATCCTTAGAATAAAACGGCTAGAAAATAATAAAATAAAATATTTAATAATGATTTTCACTACAGCTGTGATATTGTTCACCTATACATACTCTCATATACACGTAACAAAGGGGTGAATAGTGTTTCTATATTAATGAAATATACTCAATGATACAGGCAACTTATTACCACTGAAATAAATTCAGTCAGGGTAAAAAGTAATTGATATTAAATGGAACTTGAGAAAATACAAAATGTACGAGTATTTACATGAATCATGAATTATTAGATAAATAAGATGTTTTTATAAAATATCAAATGGAACTTGTCTCCCAACTTGTCTCCATTAGTTTTCATTAATATGTTTCATCAAAATATTTCATTTGTGCTGGAGAGTAAAAATTTGAAGAACACTGCTACTATGCAGTACTTTTACCAAATATTTTACTGAGTATACAGATTGTCTCCCCTGTAAATAATAGTCCTTGAAAAGTTACCTCCCTTTAATCAATAAGTGAAACTTACATACCGGTATATATTTTTCAAAAACAATTTTTGATTGACATAGCACAACCTATCAATTTAACTACAATGTAAATATATACAAAATAATGCTGAATATTTGGGTATTAAGGATTTCAATCTCTAGTTAGAAACCTCCATTTTGTAGAGTACTCAATTTCATGAATTTTACTGACATATTGATATATTCCTGGGGATCATGGGTTCAAACCCCATTGAGACCATACTTTTTAGCTCACCTGATTTCATCAAGAGAGCTTTTAGGATCGATGAATGTCCAGCGTCCGGCCACAATAAGTTTGTTTCCACTCTAGCATCCACAGTTTTTAATGAATCGTGATCAAACTTGCTCACAATGCATGTGCCACAATGTCTCGGCTAAGTTCGATTATGGGCACAATTGGACAATAACTTCTAGAGTTATGGGCCCTTGACTTAGAAAATTTGCTATATTTAGCTTGTTTACACTCTAGCGCATTCATCTATTCACCAATCCTAACCATATTTTCAGTAAATGTGTATAACCAAAAGATCTTGGACAAGTTTAATTACGGGTGGAATCAGACCAGAACTTCAAGAGTTATGGGCCCTTGAAAATTTGCTATATTTGAGTTTGTTTACACTCTAGCGCATTCATTTATTCACCAATCCTAATCATATTTTCGAAGATCTTGGACAAGTTCGATTATGGGCTCAATCGGACCAGAATTTCAATAGTCATGGGCCCTTGACTTTGAAAATTTGCAATATTTGTGTTTGTTTACACTCTAGCACATTCATTTATTCACCAATCCTAATCATATTTTCAGTAAATGTGAATAACCAAAAGATCTTGAACAAGTTGGATTATGGGCGGAATCGGACCAGAACTTCAAGATTAATGGGCTCTTGACCTACATTCTAGCGCCTTCATTTATTCACCGAACCTAATCATATTTAACATGAATTTGTATGACCTTCAATCTTGGACAAGTATAATTATGGGTGGAATCGGACCACAACTCGAAAAGTTACAGGTCCTTGGATTAGAAACGTTTTAGCTTGTAACAGTATTATACCTTCATTGTTGGTTTTGATCTCAAAATATACGAAAAAATGGGTTATTCGAGATGGAAACTATATTATCTGGTCATTAATTATAGTGCATTTGTTCTCAGGTGAGCGATAAAGGGCCATCTTGGCCCTCTTGTTTCTTTTTTTTATAGTTTTTAGGTAATGTTTCGTATTAAGAACATGAATTTCTACAGTAATATGGAAGAAAATATTTATTCCAATCTTTTTTGTCTAGTTTATTGAAATTTATTCATGGATAATTAACAAAAATCAAGTAAATATGGATTTCTGACACATTTTTTTTCAAAACCGGACGGTAAAACTTTTTAAAATTTGGTATAGACATTATACACACATAGTACAATGTAGTTAATTTTGAAAAAATTTCAGCTGTTGTCCTGCTTTAGTTTTTATTTTAATGATATTTATCAATTTGTAACTTTTTGGTAAAAGGCTAAAATCTTGACTAAATTTTAAAGGGGCTGGGTTACATTTTCGCTTTTTCTGCAACATAGTAATTTCAAACATCGTATAAACAATTTGAATTTACTAAACATTGGTTACCCTTAGACTTATACACATTCTTGCATTTATTGTATCATCTGTTAGAGAGATAGGCCAATTTTCATAAGGGTGACTTCATTTGATTTTGAGGTACTATTTTATGTTAGGGGTAGAGGAACATAATGTTTGTAACTCTCTTAACTGAAGGTAAAAGTTTTTAAAAATTCACCTGTAAATGTCTTAATGGATATACAAAAGAATGACAATATTTAAAATACGATCCTTAACACTTCGTATTAGACTTGGAAAACCTTAATGTCTGTGCAAGCAGTGAAATAATTACAGCAGGCATCTCAAGTTTCATTAAACTTTTATCCTCGTCACCAGGTAACTTGTACCATCAAAGATCGCCATATCTGCCAATACATCAACCATTATGATAATGTTTTAGCCATTTTATTCTTATAATACATTCATCAAATATTTCATGTATTATATGACCCAAAAATGAGATCCATATTGAATCTCAAGAATAAATTGCAGTAAAATAATCATTTCAGTAAATCTTGGTCAGCTCAATACATCCCCATCTGCGACCATGCAAAACAGTGAACAAAATACGTCAGTTCTGAGCAACAGCTGTCATGTTAGTGATATATAAACTTGCGAAACAATCAACTTACTTCCAACATGTTGATTTACCTACAGACTCACAAACTGTTACCAATAATTGTTCGATATAGGTAAAAATTTGCATACTTAAATCATACATCGGGTATCCATATGACGCTTCCACATGTGGCATCTTATCGCAGTATGCTGGTAACATGTGTGGCCATATTAAAAAAAAACTTCTCACTGACACCACAGCTGGTCCTCTCTGGTCACATAATGTATCGCAAAACAATGATATATCTACAATGGGGGAACATATTGCTATTATGAAGGAACTCTTCTGTATAGATTCTATGTGAATTATTTGTTGTTTTTTTATGCAGAAAAAATTATTGTATGCAGATGTTGTATAATCAGATGACAAAGTAAAATGGCCAATAAATCTAAGATCCAGCTGATTTCAGCCAATAAACTTTCTGATTCTACGCTTGCACCTTTAATTAAACTAAGCCATCAAATTGGGCAGATCTGATATTCACATATCTATAATAAATTGGTATTAATAGTAGAACATGGTCTTCTTCTGTTTCCTATCATTGACGTTTTGAAGAATAAAAAGGATTGTTTTTAAATTGTAAAGTTTACATATCATATTAATTACAGCAGAAAGAATTTTGCTGTTTGCTTCACAGACTTGATACGACTTAATTGAAATGGTGGTGAAAAAGTCAAAATTGTTAGTGCTATAATTTTAAAGATGAGATTTATGAAAAGTGAATAACAACATCTGTGACATTACAGGACTAATTCAGACAGTGCTGGTAGAAACTCAGCAAAAAATGTCACAAACAGACTCAAGTTTGACATTGTAATTAGACAAATTTTCAGCAATTAAAGGGATGCAACTCGAGAGATGTGGCACAAACTTCCCCCATAATGAATACAGTGGTCATGCTTGATAGAATCAAACAGCTGTTCACTTCAGTGACTATTTTCTTTTCTTTGACAGTGTCTTTTATTAGTGTCTATAAAAATGCAGTGTTTGTATTATAGCTAGAGTAACATACGCAGAGCCAATAGTATAAGCTTATTTACTAATTACCATTCAACTCTCAGTAATTACAATTGCATCATTAACTAAGTGCTCTATTCTATAGTCATTATGTTGATTGATGCTTTTTGGAGTAATAAGCAAAAAATAAGAGGAATCAGTGTTATCAGAAATTTATTTGTATAATTTATCAATGTTAAAAAAAATAAAACCCGGCAAAACATTATGACAAAGCAACATCTGTATCTGTCGAGCACATATGTCCCACAATACCCTGCAGATTTAACGACAGATTACTTTAGAGACAATAAATGATGGTATAAATACCAGCTGAAATCTTCAAGATCTAGTCTTTATCTGAGAGAAACCCTAAGTTGTTTTAAGATGCTCCAGTCTGTCATATACACTCCCTTTGTTAGAGTGAAATTCTCTTGAAAAAAGTCAGTAAAACTTGTAAGTTGAACTCTGTATGTGATCTTCTCTATTTAACATGATAATGATAATGTCATGTTCACTGTTCTATAGTTAAAATCCCAGGTCTGTATTTGACTGGTTCTCAGTTTAACAACATGTTTCCTCCTGTGAGAATACAAATAAACCCGGCCAGTCTCTAACACAGTAAGTCTATTTGAACCAGGTGCCTTCTTCATATGTCATCATGTGAAAAAATAAAATTATCAGCTGGGCTGTTAAATGTATGATTTTAACATTACTGTATAGAAAAAGAGGACATGCAATTATTTTTACTGAATATTCATTATGTTCTCTAATAAATTATCCATCTTTAAGGATATATAACAGGGTATATATAATAGAATATAAAACAGTGGATATAACAGAATATACAGCAGGAAATATAACAGAATATATAACAGGAAATATAACAGAATATATAACAGTGAATATAACAGAATATACAGCAGGATATATAACAGAATATATAACAGTGAATATAACAGAATATATAACAGTGAATATAACAGAATATACAGCAGGATATATAACAGAATATATAACAGTGAATATAACAGAATATATAACAGTGAATATAACAGAATATACAGCAGGAAATATAACAGAATATATAACAGTGAATATAACAGAATATACAGCAGGATATATAACAGAATATATAACAGTGAATATAACAGAATATATAACACTGAATATAACAGAATATACAGCAGGAAATATAACAGAATATATAACAGTGAATATAACAGAATATACAACAGAATATATAACAGGAAATATAACAGAATATATAACAGTGAATATAACAGAATATATTACAGGATATATAACAGGATATATAACAGAATATATAACAGTGAATATAACAGAATATACAGCAGGAAATATAACAGAATATATAACAGTGAATATAACAGAATATATAACAGAATATACAGCAGGATATATAACAGGATATATAACAGAATATATAACAGTGAATATAACAGAGTATACAGCAGGATATATAACAGGATATATAACAGAATATATAACAGTGAATATAACAGAATATACAGCAGGATATATAACAGAATATATAACAGTGAATATAACAGAATATATAACAGGAAATATAACAGAATATATAACAGGGAATATAACAGAATACATAACAGGGAATATAACAGGAAATATAACAGAATATATAACAGGAAATATAACAGGAAATATCACAGAATATATAACAGGGAATATAACAGGAAATATAACAGAATACATAACAGGGAATATAACAGGAAATATCACAGAATATATAACAGGAAATATAACAGAATATATAACAGTGAATATAACGGAATATAAAACAGGGAATATAACAGAATATATAACAGTGAATATAACGGAATATAAAACAGGGAATATAAGGTAATTGTAGCTCAAATAATTGCATCAAATAAACCAGTTATTATGTGAAATAAACCAATAAATACACCAAAACAATAATTATAGCATGTAAACAAATAATTGTATCAAATAAACCAGTTATTATGTGAAATAAACCAATAAATACACCAAAACAATAATTATAGCATGTAAACAAATAATTGTATCAAATAAACCAGTTATTATGTGAAATAAACCAATAAATACACCAAAACAATAATTATAGCATGTAAACAAATAATTGTATCAAATAAACCAGTTATTATGTGAAATAAACCAATAAATACACCAAAACAATAATTATAGCATGTAAACAAATAATTGCATCAAATAAACCAGTTATTATGTGAAATAAACCAATAAATACACCAAAACAATAATTATAGCATGTAAACAAATAATTGTATCAAATAAACCAGTTATTATGTGAAATAAACCAATAAATACACCAAAACAATAATTATAGCATGTAAACAAATAATTGTATCAAATAAACCAGTTATTATGTGAAATAAACCAATAAATACACCAAAACAATAATTATAGCATGTAAACAAATAATTGTATCAAATAAACCAATCATTTCATAAAATAAACCAATCATTTCATAAAATAAACCAATCATTGCATTATATGAACCAATATTTACATACAATAAACAAATAATATTAAAAACAAAAAGTGTTTGTGAAACACAGATGCTCCCTAAAGGCCAACTGGGTTGTAAGACCTTGACCTATTGAACTTAAAATCAATAGGGGTCATCTACATGATGTGATGACCAACCCCCAAACCATATCTGAAATTGTTCTCTAGTAATCGGCCGGACATGGTTTGGTTAAGGACTGATGGACCAACTCACTGACCGACTAAAGCAAAGCAACATAACCCCTTTTCTTCAAAAGGGGACATAAAAATATTATTTGTTTTGATTTATAAATGTTCAGTTTTGTCAAGAGGGTTTTGATGTGCTCATGGTCTGTGTCAACCAAATATCAAATAGTCCATTAACAGTTTATCAAGAACTCTGTTGCATGGCAAACATAGCCTGATTGGTCAATCATTTATTTTCTACATTTTAATTGGTTGGTTGCTTAACTTTGGTTTGTAGCTAAATTTCTCAAATAACACTATAATATTTAATAAGCTTTTAACATGTAAGTGCTCAGTATGTACATATAAACATATGATTCTAGAATAAGTTCTAAAAGATATATAGTCAGATTTGTTTACGATCATACATCTGTGTAGTATATCAATGAAATACATTGTTCAAAGAGCGCCATATGTTCATACTGACAAATCTAAAACATGATTATATATGATGCAGGTCATATAATCCAGCTGATCATTTAGTGTGCAAGTAACTTACATTAATAAGAAAATGTTTATTTCAGTGAGCAGTGTATATGAACAGTGCATGTATATTACTGTAAAGTTCCATCATGTGACTGTCATGATAATACGTCTGTTCGCATTTTAAGACCACTTATTCTTGGTCCCGATTTTTTCCATCTTTATTTCAATGGTTGCCAGTTCTGATAATAAGACCGCACTGCTTTACATATTAAGACCACTTTATTCGGTCCCAATATCGGTATTTATCCTGTCTCTACATTGTTTTTAGACCTTAGTCCTAATAAAGCAGTGACTGGATAAACCTAGCTTTATCCTGTCACTTGATCACATGGTCTGCTTTATTCCGTCACTTTGTGTTCTTACGCGCCGTGGTCCACTCGTTATACAACAAAGTGTGCTTTTTATATTACAAAATGATACAAAGATATATAAATAAAGATTCTCAACGTATTCTAAGCTTTTTTATTCCAAATAGTGTGACAATTGTATGGGACTATTTAATTGTCATGTCATGTTGCTGAACGGTTATGACGCTGTTAAAGAGAGGCATGACGTGCGTTTTTAAATCCAAATAAATGTAGTTTTGAGATATATTTCTTTGTAGAAACAGATATTTGTTGTAGAAACATGATAAATCGAATACATGGTTTGTGCTGAGATGGAGAAAGTCTATCCGGTTTTGCAGAGGCTCACTCATTTCAGCTTTCTAAGCCTCACCAGATAAACCTTCTCCATCTTGGCACGAACCATGTATTTTCTATATCTACATATTTTGGTCCCGGTGTAGCAGTCTATTTTTCCCCCCCGGCCAGTTTTTCCTCGGGGAAAAATTGGCCTATGCCTTTTTTTCCCCGGGGAAAGATTGGCCTAGGCCAGTTCTTCCCCCCCTGGGCAACTTTTTTCCCCCTAATAATAACATTATTGCATTATGATTCTATGCCATTTCTTCCCCCCCTTGGCCACTTTTTTCCCCCTAATGATAACAGTATTGGATTATGATTTTAGGCCATTTCTTCCCCATCAATTAATAAAATGTATGTACACCTACAAGAAAATAGCTCATTTTTCACTGGAATATTTTAATGTTAGGATTTTAAATTTGAAACAAAGTATTCAGACATTCTTATCTTTCAGGTTTATAAATATTCCAAGTGAGTGTTTAAATCTTAGTAAATGCACAAAGTTTGCTAAAGAGTGTTTATGCGCAGAACCCAAAATAATTTGACAAACTGCCTCATTCTAATTCAATTCCATATATATCTATTAGAACAATATACCAGTTTATATGCATTGCTGTATTCTCTAAGTTTGCATGCTAAGGAAAACTGCCCATTAATTTTCATCAAAAGTCCTCTTCAGACATTTAAATTTACCATTATACGTTTTGCAATCCTATAGGTTTGCATGTTTTAAACCAGAAACACTGGCTCCTTATAGGAAAGCTATGCTTTTTAAACAATTCCATTACAGAGAAAACTCATTATAACATGGTATTATTCTGTTCCTTTTGTATGATGATTGATTATGGGGCAAATAAATTTCCAATTTTTCCATGCTCTAACCATATTTACTAGATAAGAAGGCATTTGTTTTCCTTCCAACTGACAAATATCTTTGTCTCTGAAATAAAACATTCTAAATCAATCTTATTTATGCAGAGTTTTAAGGAAATTTTCCGGAGTCTGTGATATTTCACCAAGGAAAGACTTCAATGGGTAACAAGTTTAAGACATCACAAGTTCCTAATGTTATTGTAAAAAATTCTTCCAGATGGCTGCCTGTTTTTTCATAATTTTGATAATTAAACAAGAAAAGTGGGAAAGAAGCGTCACTCTGCTTTGTCCTAGGAAAATAAACACACATCCAAGATATGACAACGTAATTACTTAAATTTTCTAAACAATGGGTAAAAACACAGAACTACATTGTTTCAATATCAAATAGTTCGAATCAAGTCTAGACAAAAGCACTATTTGACTGCTTACATAAAAAGGCTTTTTTCCCTGGATTTTCGATTATTTTTAACTGTGTCTAATACACAAACACAGCACATTACATGCCATGGTCTCAGAGCAATTAAATTCCTTATTAAAATTTGAATAATGAAGATTGCTGGACTTAACCACATAATTTATACTACGACCATCAGTATGATGACCAAATAAGGTAAACTATCTCAATAATGCTGTTAGCAATACTCACAAGGTGTTTGTCCATATACTTTAAGTGTACAAAAAAACAACCAATATAACTGAATATATCCTTTGAAAGATAATACTTCAGGCCAGGGCCCGAGGTTATAAAACTTGAGATTGATCTCTTAGCTCAAATCTCATATCTTGTCTTTTAATATTTCGAAGTTAATTATGATCAGACAATAATACGGTAATATAATATTATTAGCACATTAATCTGACAGCATAGTTGCTCTATGTTTTTAAACATTAATCAGCTCTATCTATATTTTTTCAACCATAATACTTTGAGAATGGAACTGAGATTTGAGGTCAGAGTCTATTCTCAAGTTTTATAACCCTGTGGCCAGGCCAAACTTTGTAAATATTTAATAGTTATAAGATTATCATGCCTCTTCAATGAAACCTATCTTTGGTTCTATTCAGACATTGAGAACTTGTTTGTTAAGAATATCATCCTCTCTATCTAAATGTAGATTAACTTATCTTGCTTCCAATCTTTGTTAAACTGAATTTAATATTCATTGTGACTGACAATAAATTAACCAAACCTCAATTTACCATGTTTGATTGCTGTAATTATCATGTGAAATATTTAATATTGTCAAATCTTAATACTAAGTAAGATGCCATAAAAACAGGAAAATATACTTTTTCGAGCCATAAAATATGGATTTCCTGTTAAATAGATAATCAATCAAGGAAATTGTTAATTTCACAACTGCAGCCTGCATATAAGCATCTAGGAAACACTACAAAAATTTAAAATGTTCACAAATTTTACTCAGCCTTGTTGAAGATACATAAATCTAGATTGTAAAGAATTAAATGACAATCTTAACAAATAGCAATAAAACATACCGGTATGACCATTTTTAGACTTATTACCTAATTTTTATTACAGGCTTTTAATGCACACTGACATTATTGTAGATGTAAGGGTTATTGATGGTTGTGTGGATATTTGCTGGACTACCAAGCAAAAGGTCGTGGATTAGTATCTCGGATTTCGCCTTTCAATATTTCAGGTTTGCTTTTTTCAATGTCATCATTCCAACAACTGAGCCAAGTACTGTGTTAAGAAAATCACAGGAAACAGGTGAGGTGTGTATCAATGTTTTACACTGGGCAAGATAAAGAACCAGGAAGAACTATTAGAAAGAATAGGGATATAAATGTCTAGTTCTCCTCTTATCTTATCTCACCTTTCTCTGGGCTGGCTCTGGACTGACCATAACTTTCAAATTGGCCATTAAACAACAGATACTGTAGTTTCATTTATTTTCGCTGGGCTCAATGGGCTCAATTTTCGTGGTTTTTACTAAAATGGCTATTTCGTGGGGACATAAATTCGTAGATTTTGATTTTCGAAAAGAAATGTCTTATCTCTGCATTTGAATTCGTGGGGATTTGATTTAGTGGATGAGCCGACCCATGAAATTCAATCCCCAACAAAAATGAATGATTCCACAGTAAATAAATAAGTAGATGTGTTTTGATTTATTTGTGCAGTTAAATCAATGCTCAAAGTACTTTATAAATTTAGAAAATTCAATAAATCAGCATTCAATGTTGAGGTCTTTTACTAACCAGTTGGTTACTAGTAGGCAGTAACAACATTCTCAGATATTGTTTGAATTGAATAAGTTTTGGAAATATTTGGGTACAATTTGATCGATACTTGTAGAATTTATCATGAGTTAAGAATTGATTTGAGAACAAGCATCCGACACCATTTATGAGAAGGGTGTTTGTATAGAAATGTGAACATTTCTGGCAAAAATGAATATTTGAAACGCACTGTAACTGGACAAAAGCCATGCCGACATGATCAATCCCCGTCAAAGACTGTGTCAGTATGCATGTGACATGGTCATTCTAGTCACAGGCTGTGTCAGAATACATGGTGATAAGGGATAAATGCTTAAGGGCAATGAAAAATTGTTCCTCAAATCATTTTCAATCATTAATTTTGAGCAGTATCATGTAAATATAAATTAACAATTATTCTTTACATTTTTCAAGTAAAGCATGCTTTATTCAGGCAAAATTTGAATTTAAAATAAAATCAAAGTACTGGAAGTACTCAAGGATACAGAACTTGCATAGCAACATGGAACAGGAACTAGTTTATCATGCATGACAGGGGTAGAGTAATCTGAACTATCGTTCAGTTTCCCAAAAGCGAATATGATAATTAAAATATAACTTTAAATATAAATAATTAAGACAACAAATATATGCATATTCTTTTAATCAATATCAGTTAAAACATCAATCCGAAAATTATATAACACTGTGTAATACACAAAGTAAGGACACATTTAAATATTTGTAATAGAAGTTTATATCAAATTCTGATAAATCATAGGTTTTCACATTGCTTGAGATAAAATACTGATTTATTCACTGAACATGACATCCGACATGCTTCAAAATAATCACTTGGAAAGCTTTTGTTTCCCACACAGAGTTAATGTTGATGTATTTAATGCTTGACACACTATCATACTGATTGCTTTTGTTTCACATGAATATCTTTATATAATATATTTGTATTTATGCATACATTGTAACTATGTACTATTTGTACTTGTCTAAATAAAGATATATTCTGTTCTTATCTCTTATCTTGTCAAAAGCTTAACAAGGTACCATATACCTAATTATTCAATTCACCCTTTGTCTGTGGTACTGACAAAACTATAGTTATTTTCTCTGATAACATTGATAAACTTCTTCAAAAATCAACTTGGAACAAGCAAACAAAAGATCTGGTGAGGCTATTATGAAATAATTGCTGCACTATCATCACAATGTTTTTCACACAGGATGGGAATTAAAATAGAAATAAATGAAAAATAAACAATTTGAAATTCTTTTATTATCTACCTAAAACAACTTAATGTACAAAAAAAGAGTAATGAATTCATATGGTCCCTAACATCTGAAACAATCACTTTTTAGTACATGAACATCAACCTCTCCTAATAACATTTTACATGTTTTTACCATGAAGAATCATCAAATAAGGGAGTAGGGGGGGGGGGGATAATCTAGCAATTAATTTATAATGGCCTCAACTATCAGAAAGAACCATCAATAAAAATGAATCTGAACAACTTTAACAAGATTTACTTTTTAAAAATAATAGCAAATAAAACTCCAAACAAAAGCTAGCAGTAATCAAAAGTCAATAACACGTTTGTCTACCTTTTTGTTAAATATAGACAACTTCTCTATGACAACAGAATTTCCTGAATTTTCATCCTTACAACAACCAGACTGTTTATCATTATTGCAGTATTTTGATTGGTCAGTTTGATTTTGTTCACTCCCACATCCTGAAGCTGAATTCACTGATTGGTCAGTTTGACCTTGACACTTACAGTTTGACCTATCACAGCTTAGGTCAGAGGAGAGGGCGGAGTCTAAACTAGACATATCAGACAATGATCCTGAGTTACTAGCACGGTCAGACAGCATCTGCTCCATCTGAAAAAGTAAAAGAAATAAAAGTTACAAGAGGTGTAACAGGATGATTACAATACTACAAACCACAATCCTAAAGAAAACATGATTTTTGAAATTTCTAACCTAATCCAAAAGGGGTCAAGATGAGTATATAATTTTTAATCTGCATCATCAGACAACAACACCAGCCAATTTGAAATCTTCCACAGACATTTCATGAATACTGAAATGTTCACTTGTTCCAAATTGCTTACAGAGGTACATCAGAATGGGTGAGCTAAAAATGAGGCAATTTCAGAACCATACTAGCTTGATGGAAATTTTGAATGAAATAAGCAATTCTCTCCGTAATGTTGAATTATAAAATACACTAAAATCAACAAAAACATTACAAAAGGAATTTTCTTTTAAATTTCTCAAAGAAAATTTTAATTTACGGATATCATTTTATCCACAGGACAATAATAACAAAATTAAGGAGTGACAATTAAATGTTGGGACAATTTCTTTCTGAAATCAGGCCTTTCCGATTCTACAAACATCACAATCATTATACAAACAAGTAAAAGGCTTATTCCATTAGAGATAAACACAGACAGAATTTATACTTTATGAATCATCCAAAAGACATTGAACCTTCAAATAAGAAACAAGACAATTTTCAGATATATAAAGACCATGATGATGAATGATTTTGGTCCAATTTATCAAAAAACTGGAATAGACAGAAATTTCTGTTATTTTTCTTGAAAATCTGGACATGAGAATATCAGTTTTCATCAAGTGACCTTTAGACTAAGTACACTTATAGGTTTAACAAAATGTCTCAAATTAAAACAGTATCTGTAACCTTGACAACAAGCAGGCTTAACATTTTTTAATTCACCCACTGGCATTTACATTTATAAATGTCAATTAAACAGAATCAACACATTATGACTTTATTAATTTCTGTACAGTACTTATCATTGAAGTGAATTTGAAATCCATGAAGAAGTGATAAAGGTGCAGTGCAGAATTGAAACTCCAGATAGACGGTGCAACTACTATATGCCCCTCTTTCAGGGGCATAAAAATGACACAAGCCAACTCACGCTAACAACCAATTTTAAATGTTCATCTTGGAATAAAATCAATACTCCATTCAACTAAGGATGGTTAAAAAAAAGACTTATGTAAGTTCTACTTAAACTTTTCCATGGAATATTTATTCTTCAGTAAACAGCATACATTAGATAACAAATCCATCATGACAAAGAATTTAGTTTGAAGTATATTCTGCGAAAAACATGCCATTCAATTAAAACTACTATACACTTATATAATTAAAGAGACATTCTTGAAAGTTACAACCAGTGTTTCATAACTTGTACAGTCACTTTTATGTACATATATTTAGCATCAAAACACTTAAGAAGTTAAAATCTGTATTCTCTACTTTTTCATCACCATGGTAATATAAAGGAAGCACAGAAGACCAGACTTAGACTTATTGAATATTCCAGGATGAAATGTTATGGCTTTGCTCAGTGAAAAATATAAAACACTGAAAATCAACTCTATGACCCTTCTACATGTATGTTTTTTTTTGTTTGTCTGAGTTTTATGGCCCTTTTCAACAAGCAGAGTTAAAAGAGGCAGACAGTTCACCTAACAATCTTTCCTGGGAAGAACCAGTACTAGACTTCCATCCATGGTCAGTAGCTGGGCTTGAACTCACGACCATCTATCAGTGAGAGGTTAGTGATTTGATGTCATCAACCTTAAACACTCGACCACGGAAGCGAGTCTTTTAGATATATGAAGTAGGATGGTCTTTCTATAGAAAAGTCACTCTGGATTGTGACAATATTTAGTGACTAGTTTACGGTAGTATTCCAATTTTCAAAATTTGTCCACTAGACAAACTGTGACAAACACAAGTTAAATAAGAATGTTGACAGCTAAATGTATCATGTTGTTGCAGGGAGTTTTTTGTTCTAGAGAGGTTGTACTGTACATTAAAATTTTTGCACATTTTCAGGGTTAGTATCAGATGAATTTTTTTAATATAACGTGTTGAGCAGTGAGCCTAAAGAGTGTTCCTGGATTCTGTACCAGTGTCAGCCCTTTTTTCCCAGAAACAGAGCTTTTAGCAGTTTATGGACACTAGTACTGTGACACTACACGTGGATCAAATTAAACATACCAAAATTAGGTATGGCCTGAAGTAAATCTAACTACTGTAAGTACTCATGAAAGATGAACTTACATAGACCTGCACTGCAACATGGAATGGGAACTAGTTTAACAATTGTATGGTGGATGTAGAAAAAGTAGTACTTTGGTCTGCATCAAAATTCATGCGCACTGAGCCGTTCAGCTTCCAAAAACTATTTATTAATAATTAACATGATTTAATCGTACCTTCCGTCTCTCTTTATGTGTTTTACCAATACCAAGTCTAGGGAGACCTTTATTTAGCCCTTCCAGCATCACACACGCTTTACACACTTTGTTACTGGATATATATCCACAACGTTCACAAACTCCTGAATCAAATCAATAAACAATGATACAATAAACAATATATAACACAATAAACAATATATAACACAATAAACAATATATAATACAATAAACAATGCATAATACAATAAACAATACAATCTATAATACAATAAACAATACATAATGCAATAAACAATACAATATATAATACAATAAACAATAGAATAAACGATACATAATACAATAAACAATACAATCTAATATACAATAAACAATACATAATACAATAAACAATACAATACATAATACAATAAACAATCTATAATACAATAAACAATACAATCTATAATACAATAAACAATACATAATACAATAAACAACACAATAAACAATACATAATATATTAAACAATACATATTGCAATAAACAATATATAATACAATAAAACAATATATACATCAATATCACCAGCTAGGCTTATCTTGAGAAGTTTTTAAAGTTCTGTTATTTTTGCGTTATTTATATACAAGATTCGAGATAATGAAGAGTTATTGTACTTTTTTATCATGTATATCTCTACTATCATTATAATGTGTTTAGATATGAGATAAAGAAAATGTCCTATATGATATACAGTCAAACCTGAGAACAGAGGCCACCCTTGGAAAAGACAAAAATGTGACCTTCATTGACAAGCGGACATTATTTAGTGGTAATTTTTTTCTAAGATATCCATAACTGTTTTTAAAATAATGACCTTTATTGGCATGGTGCATATATTGGGAGGTAGCTGCTAATGCAGGTTTGACGGTATCATAAAAAGAAGGACTACAATACCTTGTACAGGCATCTTAACTTCTTTCTTCACTGACAGACTCTCACCAGAGTGAATTATATCTGGAAATAAGAAACCAAGAGACAATTTAACCCCACTGCATGGCATCATTTTGGTCCAAACTCATAGTTTATACAAGTTAAGTAAACATTAATCAAAGGATGAAAGTGAAGAAGGTCTTAGTTACATCACAGTAAGAAGTATTTGGGCTTATAATGGGAAAAAGTAATACGGTCTTGTTTTCCTGATTGTTCAAATTTATAGAGGTCTAACAAGAGGCCAGTGTATAATTTTCAAATAAATGCTGTAAATAATAATGTGCCAATATTTTATTTTAGTAAAGTCTGACAATAACACATAATTAATTAGTTACCAATTATAGCACTGGACCTTATTTTCTCAACATCTTTGATATATGCTCGGGCAAAACCTCTGAAAATATACATAATAACATACATGCAGCTAATTTCTAACAAAGATGATAAATATAACTCAATACTTTATGCAAAACAGATTGCTAAGAAAATGATGATAGCCTAATACACTGGAATCTCAACAATACAAGGGATAACTTCCACAGCAATCAATCATTATTAACAGGTGAACACTATCTCAGGTCTGACTATAATAGATTTACTTTAAAAATACCTTCAGGGTTTCTGTTAGACGTTGAGGGTAAAAAATGACCCTTGGTTGTTAATAATTTAAGGAGTCAGAATCCTTAAGGGTCAAATGAAAGCCCGACTTTCGAAATAAACTATATTTACTATGGGGCCTCCAAGGTCAAGAGGTCATGTTCTCAAAGCAGTAATCCTATCACCACAGTGAGTTTGATTTTCATCCAGGACCAACTGGAGAGAGAGACTGGTTGTTCTACCCAGGTGTACAACTTGGGTCTTCCACCATTCTTAAAACTGAAAATAGTCGCTAGACGACCCTGGCTGTTTGTGTCACTTTAAATCTCAGTATCACAGCCTCCTTTTCTAATGTTTCAGGGAACAGGCATCAGGTCCCTTTGATAGAAGTAATTTTGGGGTGTGAAAGACCAAATTGGGGAATTTTCTAAAGACTAACATACTTTCTTTAGATAGTATCTCAACTATTTTTGTTAATTATACTGTAGAACTGGTTTTATTCGCGTTGGTTTTATTTTCGCTAATATTTGCGAATCGAATACCTCGCGAATTCATAGATGTCGCGAATAAATGCTGAGTTTTACATATTCGAAAATGAGTATGTCCGAAAATTCGCAACTTAATTCTGTAATAGTATTTTATCGCAGAATAATCAGTTCAGTTTATCTGTTGAAAGCAATATATTAACAATAAACATGTTTGCAATCTAATTTTTTATAGTATTGCTTTTACTAAACTATCGTTTGTTGTACAATTTTGGACGTCGTTTGAACAAACAAATGTACTAGTAACAGTTTTTCACACTTACCTACTGTTAAAACATAACTTCCACAACAATCCGAAACTATTATCAATCTATTGTTATTATACTTTCTTAGATATGAAACATTGAATCACAACTTAAATGTCTAACAGATCAGGTGTGACACACAAATATCAAAGCAACGACAGCGTGTGTTTGATCGCACTTTAATTCTGCCTGACGACGTCGCGAATTCATAAATACGCGAATAAAGAAAACAGCTGATTTTTAACAAAAAACGCGAAATTTTGACCTTGCGAAATTAATGCGTTCTACAGTAGTAAAAATTTTCTCTCAGTGGGGAAAAATGTATACTTTTTTACTTAGGGAAGGGGGTTGAATACCTGACCCCAAATTGACATATAAAAAAAGGCCTGGGTGAAAAAAGAAATGACTTACCTGTAAGCATTAGGAGAATAGATACATTCTGTAGAGAAATAATCCAAGTTCTTGAAGTAAGCATACATTACAATCTCCTTTTCATACGTATATTTAAATGGTTTACATCTAGGTAAAGCTCCATCTGTTCCCTGACGAACAAATTAAAAATCAAATTAGTAACTTTATTTTTTGTTTCACTTCCAACTCTATGTGGTGTTTTGTCCTTCATTCTATGCTAGGTGTAATCCCATGTTTTATGTGGATATCCTTCACAAAAAGATTGTTCACCAAAATATGGTTTGAATTGAGACCCTTTCCACCACATTATACTACACTAGAAATGTGTCCGCAGAACATGAATGCCCCCACTGACAACTAAGTCAAAAAGGGACAATAACTCCTGTGCAAATGTTTGGATTTTAACAGAAATCGTACTTGACTTGTATTTCATTATTATACATCTTCATGTAAAAACATTAAACAAATCCATGAAATATTTCTCAAGTTATCGCTAAATTAACAATCTTGATGAGCTAAAATTCAACATTTGATCTAAAAATACTGCTTCTTCATATTCATCATTTAAATCTGATTCATGAAACTGAGATATAAATCTTCCCACATAATATGGATGGATTGTTCAAACACAACATTCACTCATGTTGTTACTACAATTTTTATGGTAAGTAGACTTAGACTACATTTATAGGTATCACGCCTTAAACTTTACCAAACAGTATTATACTAATGAATCAAGTCAGGTAAGATAACGAGAGAGTTGCTGTTCTAGGACATGGGTTGTAAACCAGACACAGATACTATACAAAATAAATGGATCCCAACAACCACAATATTAAATATCACTAGAACTGCATATATACATTAATACATACAGTCGTTATCGCCGTGCATCTTCTGAGCCTTCCGATGTCACCACGTAAAACTGAAATATTACAAACCAAATATCTGAATATACCGGTAGTTGAATCTCGTTATCTCAAATTCATAGAGACCGGAGAAATTAGTTTGAGATATCCGGAATTTGAGATAAACAGACATTGTACAAGTAGACATTATTTGAAAATATTTGAATGTACAGTACAACCTCTGTAGATCAAAATCCAATGGGAGCTGCAAATATTGACCGTTGTTTAGAGGTTGTTGCTCTACAGATGTTAAATTTATATTAAATATCAGCTTAGGAAAATTTTGCAGGTGTTGTTATGGAGAGATTATTGCTCTACAGAGGACCGCTCTAGAGAGGTTGTACTGTATGTATGTTTAATTTACGCTTTGCTTGAATAAAGCATGTACATACATAGAGAAGAAACAAAGAAGAAACCAAAGGTCAGGCACAAGGTGACCACAAAGCTGAGATAGGTAAGCTAAATAGGTTCTATACTCTAAAAACTGTTTGATTCAATCTACATATATCTGAAGCAAATTTGAAATCCTTACCATTCATTATAACAGTCTCCGCTATATCATCAGCATTATGACCTGAAAATAAATTTAAAGATTTATATTGGGAATGCAAGACCTATAATTAAACCTGAAAAAGTGGTTAACTTGAAATTTTGAAGGCCACATTTCAATAATGGCCCATCCTAATATACATTAACTGAAATAAAAGATCACTCACTACTGAATAAAGGCAAACAATGCATAAACTGGTCACATTTCTCCTTCAGTATATATATAAATAAATTGTGGTACATTCTAGAGTACCGGTATTAATAAACATGTACATGTAGTCAGTCAATTAACAGCCTTCAATCCTACAAAGTACTAAAGAACCTTCACAATGAAGAGTTATGTACTCTCTAGTCTGTACTGAGGTAAACAATGGGGAAATACATCAAAAGGCTTGGCAATCAGCAATAACTTGAAACCAGTGTCATGTTTGATCTTTCCTTCAGTCAAACAAGAATTTTCTTTAAAAACAGATATTTTGTTAGATTTTTCTGCATATCAGGATCATTTTTCACTGATTTTTGTACTAGATTTATTAGGCAAAAGCTACTCGTCTAGTTAGACAACTGCTGCCAATTATCTAATTGTCTGGACCCTAAATTCATTTGTTAAAATGAGCTGACTAGTGAGACTTTTCTTCTCTGGTTTGTATTGTGAATGTAACACTGCTGGTCTCAAGTCATACTTCATATAAATGTACTGTTGACTTACACATGTGTATGTCTAAAAACATACAACTAAATGTTTTAATACAGTGACCAGAATTTCACACAAGACAGTGTAAGACAGAAATAATTCTTATTTCAACGGCTGCATTTAAAATACATCCGTCGATTACATGCCCAAATCGTTTGTATACCATAAACTGTCAATAAATATTGTGAAAACAAGGCCCATATCTCATCATCAAAGGTGTGAAGTTAGAGTTACAAAGTGCGATCAAGCAATTTTATTTTCTGTATCAGATAACTTACAAATATATGTAATGTCTGGAGGAAAGTGGATGTATTGCAGATAATTATGCAGGTCTCTATTTTAGATGACAGATAAATGAACAGAAAAATTCAAGGTTAAGCTGGGTTAAAGCGTACATATAATAAAGAGAGGACAGCAGACTAAACAACATCACAGCAACATTATATTTTCGCTGACACAGAGCAGACTTATACGCTTCAATTCTACTACAGCATGTTCTACAACAACCTTGAATTACGGTATGCAACATATTGAATGGTCATAAACTGTTTAATTGTGTACACAAAATCATTAAGTACAATCAACAAATAATACTACGACAACAACAATAGAAAAGTCTGTTAAACAGCAGAATAATAATAGGAAAGAAATCTAGACATTCCTCCTTCAATGTCCCAATTCAAATGTCAAAAAAGTTATATCTTGAGTGGAAGTACTCTAATGAATAAAATTCACCTTATCACTCTATTATCAAGAATTCTATGTTATTTTAGAGTTTTATGATTGACACCGATTCTAGATGTTATCTTACTAACCAAATACATGTACTCAATTATCTTTATATGATGCTGTTTTTTAATGATTTTCTTTTATGTTTAATATTCATTGTATAATCTGTTTTCATGTTTGTTGAGAGGCCCACATGGAAGATTGGGGAACCACAAATGTTTAGCTTGATAGTTGGGATGGGGTCACTGAAAAAGCATCCCTGGGAAATTCGAAAGGAGGAGCCGAGAATCAAATTCACAACCTTTCGTTTAGTCCAGCATGTTTCCACTAGACCACTGATCACTTAATTCATTCCTTATCACAGATAATCTATAATCCAATGAGAGAGTCAAAGTAATGACAACCAAATGTTCAACCAGGATCATAGATTTATGTTTGAAACTTGACATCCTCTACAGTTAATTGATAAAATTAAAAGCATGTACAGTGCAACCTCTCCAAAGCAACACCCTTTAGGAGAAGCATAATTATGTTGTTGCTGTTGAGTGGTTGTTGCACTAGTGCACTAGAGAGGTTAAATTAATTGTAAAATTGTTAGTTGAGAAAACTCATGCTATTGTTGAAGGGAGGTTGTTGCTTAAGAGAGGGTTGTTCTGGTGAGGTTGTACTGTATCAGATTTGATTAATAAATCAATATTTTATAAAAGGTTCAATACAGGATACATACAACATTAAATATGCTGGATTTTGTTTCTTGGGCATACCTATCTTTTTAAATTTTAAAGGTCTGCCACTACAAGTTTGTTAAAGAAAAATGATAAGTTATGGAATTTTATGTTGTTGAAAGTAGTTCATCAATTTATGCACAGTACCATAAGCATGATTTTCAGGTTAAAACTTGATATCTATGTTAAGATATATCAACAACTCCATAGAATATTTGAATAATAAAATACTGGACATCAGATTAGGCAATTTTCTAAACGAAAGATTCAGACCCGCCTCCTTGGTCGAGTGGTTAAGGTCGCTGACTTCAAACCACTGTAACCTCTCACTGATAGAGTCCTGGGTTCGAGCCCAGCTACCGACCATATCTCTTTATGTAAGAAAGTAGGCAGTTGATTACAGAGGGTCATAGTCTAGTACTGGTTCTTCCCAGGAACGATGGTTAGATGAAATATTCACCTCATATGACTCTGACTGTTGAAAAGGGGCATAAAATCCAATGAAACAAACAAGCAAACAAACAAACAAAAGAACCCTTGGAAGGTATTTAAAAGGGAAACAGAAGATTACTCTATGGCTGAAAATTTGATCAAACCAATTGATGTGATTTAGCGACCATATGGTCTCAGATACAAAACAATGAACATAAGTAACAGCTGGTAGGAAACAACAGAATGTAAACAACACCGAACATACATTAATAATACATGTAGAACAACAGTTGGAAAAAATACTTGTGTCATCTGTACATCCAATATAGTACTTCATTCCATACAGAATAAATGTCAATGACACTATTTTTATACATGATGGTACAATTGTATAATGATAACACTGGGACAAAACATAATCATATAGTGGTCACAAAAATCATTACAGACAATACACAGGGCTCGAAATTAACACTGGTAAACTGCTAGTGAAAAGTAGATTTTGCTAGTTTATTTTACTACCACTAGCATTTTTTGCGAGTGGAACTGAAAGTGTTGTATAAATTATATTTTTATACAATACAATGACATGTACATAAAAACAATCTTTTTTGTTATAACATGAATAACTCATGAAAAAAAATGCTAGTGGATTTCAGTTTTTGCTAGTTGAAATTTTGTGTTCTAGCAAAAAATTGCTAGTGGCAAAACAAGTAAAATTCATGCCCTGATATTAGAGCACATACTGTATTATATGATATAAACTTTATTGTATCTACCCATCTGATGATGCAGAACAGACCATTCCCATTAACATATTTACACAACATTAGCATTACCATCCTAGTGTACCCAGAATAAAGTGTAGAAATATCAATTTAACAGACTATCATTTCTAGTACAAAGTGGTGGTAAGTCCAAAAACACGTCAACAAGTTGAGTCATTTGTTTTGACAAAGAAATATCACATTTTTATTTACGCAGGAAAGGTCTGATAATGGACACTATGGAAGTGTGAGACATATGAAAATTGTCAAAAGGTGTTAATAGTCATCCATATACTGGGAGTTCATCCAACAAAACAACCATCCTGTGTATGGGGCATTGGGTGTAACTCCAGTCTCTATATAGATATCAAACACAAAATTGAAAACAAGTTTGGAAGAAATAAATGAAAAAAATTAATATTCACTCAACCAAACTGTCAGTCAAGTATACCAAAATATGTACACTAATTACCCCACCTACCAGTCTGCCCTGTCATTAATGAAACAAAGAAAACAAATCCTTTGTCTTTGTTGCTATTCAGGTACATAGGAAAATAAACATTTCCACAACTGTGGTTGCCATGTGTTCAGTTCTCTTACATTTCATTATATATGTTTTCAAGTCTGAGCATTATTTAAACAAGAGCCGTCCATAAGACAGCTTGCTCAACTATCCTCAGTGATTGATAATAAACAAACTTTTGTCTTTAATTTAATACCAATTATTATATATGTAGTATTAATGAGTAAAACAGAGCTGTCTGTAAAACAGTGTAACAGACAAAGAAAGTATTTTTGCTGCTGAATATAAAACTCTTGCATATTTCTATAAAAAAAAGGGCGTTAAGGATCGTTTCTTAACATGTTTTAATATGTTCTCTTTCCCTGTAAGTTATACTCACTCTCTTGTTATTTATTGGAAAATGTCATCAAAAAAAAAAAAACAAAAAAAAAACGTCAATCTTCTTTTGACATATTTTTTATTCATTAAATTATCATCTTAAACTTTCGACTGAAACCCAAAGATCACACTATTATTACACTATGACATATATTTTATTTATTAAATTGTCATCCTAAACTTTCGACTGAAACCCAAAGATCACACTATTATTACACTATGACATATATTTTATTTATTAAATTGTCATCCTAAACTTTCGACTGAAACCCAAAGATCACACTATTATTACACTATGACATATATTTTATTTATTAAATTGTCATCCTAAACTTTCGACTGAAACCCAAAGATCACACTATCATTATTATTATTTTGCGTCAGAGTAAACAGCTATGTAACAGTTATATATATAATTGATTGTTTTTTGCTGTGTAATTATTTGTATATATGTTGAACAAAAATGAAATAAATGGATTACCGTTTTTGGTAATACATAGTTCCCACAACTACAATATTTACCTCCCTTGTTTTAAATTGGCGGCCATCTTGAAAGTCAACTTTCTTATGTGTTTAATAGAAAAAAACAAAAAAGTGGTTATTAACAACTCAATTTACAAAATATAACTTAATCATGAAGTTGGAAAAAAACATAAGCATATCAGGTTTAAGAAAATGTAGTTGTCAAATATGAAAATTCTATATTTTGAATTATCAGAACAAAAATATAAATATCCTCTATTAATGCTAGTCAAATTAGACTTTCAAGATGGCCGCCAAGGGAGGTAAATATTGTAGATGTGGGAACTATGTATTGGAAAAAAAAAAAAAAAAAAGAAATATCATATAATTTCATATTTTTGTACTAATGTAGAAGGAACAGTATTTATAATTGTATAGTTAGAAAATAAATACATATAGTGAAACAGGCATATATTAAGCTAAGGACAAATTGTTCAGAATTAATACAAGGGCTTTAAAATTGGGCTTCCATATATCTGGAATAACCAAGAGAGCAAAGAATAAAACATTAAAGACATTGAACAGCTACTATATAAGTGACCCCCCAAAATCCACATGTGGTCTAATCTCTTGTTTTATTGCCCCTAATCAGATAAAACCAGTCTGGTCACGGTCTGTAGACTTGACACCTAGTCAAAAAGTGGGGTTATAAATTTTATTGATTTACAGTGATAATAAGTTTATAACTAAATTGCTTTTGTTTTTATAAGCATAGAGTAACAGATATGTAAACAGGTGCTAGTCTATCAATGACCCTGTCTGTTTTATTACCCCCTACTGTGGAATTAGGGGACTTTCTGGTCCATAAGTCACATGCCTCGCATTCCTGGTTCAATGTCTTTAAGAGGAGATAGTGAACTTTGTCAAGAAATGCACAAAAACATAAGTGATAAAGAAGTTAAAGAAATAGAAGTGAAGAAAAAAAGATGGTAAGGCAAAACACTCAACATATATACTCAATAGAGGTGGATTCAGGACTTCAGGCTAGGGGAGGGGGGGGGCATAATATACAAGATAGTAGGCAGGGGGGGGGGGGGACCTCCCCACAAAAAAAAACTAATTTGAAGAAGTGAAATTGTGCATTCTGGTGAGTTTAGCGTCCGAGCGCTTCAGAATTGAAAGCTATTTCATTGAATGGTATTTCGTTTCTATCAATGGTCTGCCAGTGCCCAACATACACACATTAGCAGCGTCTATGTAAACTATATTCATCATATCCTATAGTGTCAAATAACTCAAACACAATTACCTGTAGCAATCTTATCAACTCCTAACAGTAGAGCGCCTCTATCTAAAGCTTGTCGACGGAACACTCCACAGAAGGTACCTGAAATATCACATGATGTATGTCAACGCTTAATGAAGGAGCTTTATTCTGAACAGAACTTCTTCTGGATTATGAGCTTAACAAACTAACTTTATTTTGATACATTTGATTGATTCATGTGAAATAATTGGCAGTACGTTACTTGCTAAGTGCAAGGTTAGTACCGGGACAGAATCAAGAAATACTGGTTCTATTTACTGCTGTCTGGGAGTGTATACTTGCCATACTGTTGAAAACAGGTGTAAAACTTAAGATGTTAAAGCAATGTACTACAGACTACTTAAAGACATTGAACAGCTACTATATAAGTGACCCCCCCCCCTCCAAATCCACATGTGGTCTAATCTCTTAATTGTTTTATTGCCCCTAATCAGATAAAACCAGTCTGGTCACGGTCTGTAGACTTGACACCTAGTCAAAAAGTGGGGTAATAAATTTTATTGATTTACAGTGATAATAAGTTTATGACTAAATTGCTTTTGTTTTTATAAGCATAGAGTAACAGATTATGTAAACAGGTGCCAGTCTATCAATGACCCTGTTTTATTACCCCCTACTGTGGAATTAGGGGACTTTCTGGTCCATAAGTCACATGCCTCGCATTCCTGGTTCAATGTCTTTAAGAATCGGGTCTGCACACATATCAGTGATGTCTCATGAGTTGAAAATAAACTTTCATACATTTTGCAATGTTATGTGTATTACATCATGTACTCGTATATGTGTGCCATCCATCCATTGGTTATTGGAAAACACAAGGAAAATATACGGCAACCTCATTATCACTTACGAAGCGTCATTTAGTAAACAATTGAGCTTGAATATAAAATTTTCATTAAAGATTATTTGGTATCGGTAGAAGTAGACTCATATTTTTAAATGTCATTCTCTTTTATATGGACTATTTTACAATTCTGTACCACAGATTTGCAATTATCAAAGGATGGCAATAGTAATGTTGAAACACTTCAGAATATTCTGATGTCACAAACCTGCCATAACGGACGAGTGAAAATTGCTGAAAAGAATAGAATACTGATTTTTCACAACAGGTATGTAGTAAAATAACAGAAATTTCAAGTCTCAGACAACCTGTTTCTAAACGTTACATCAAACACTTATAAATAAAGAACATAGTGAATACTTACAGTTATTTTTCAAACCAATCTGTTTAACAATAGCATCCATGGTCCAGCCATATAACTCCTTCATACAAAAACAAGAATTACGTTTATATTTTGAGTAGAAATAATGTGAACATTAAAACATTAACATTAAAATAACAGAAAATGTTCAAAGGTGGTCTTTACTAACATATAGTATGCCATTCACACAAGTTAGACAATAAATGTACTATTATAGAATACTCCGGCTCAGCTCTCAAACTTGGCACTTCTAAATACAAAGGTCTTTGAGTCAAATAAGGGATTTTAGAGACGCATTCTGATTGATTTCTATTGGTTTAATCAATATGCCATTGGATACTTATTATTACAGGTATGTAAACGGTGATTTATTATTGCTATACAATCTATGAAAAACATGAGACCCCTCCCATCCCGAAGGGGCCAAATTTCATGCTCAGGTGAGTTAGAGAAAACAATTTACCTCATAAGAAATAATCTTCAGGGGGAGATCATACTGAAGTTGATTCCTTTTTACAGTCTGAAAAACAAAACAAACTGTGATAAAATAAAAATTCTACAAATCTCATTAATCATCCAATATAACTAGAAATGTGCCGGGAGGCCAGGAATGCCCCTACTGAGAGCTAATCAAAATGGGGCCATAACTCCTGTGAAAATGTTTGGATTTGACCGGAATCGAACTTGCCCTTACACCTTCATGTAAAACATGAAACCAATCCATGAAACTTGGGTAATTGGGTGGAAAGGAAATAGTCCAAGGCAACAACTGTATAAGTATTAAAGCAGTGATGTTAGGCAAAATGTAAAATCTAGTTAACAAAGAAATGGCCATCTCAACATTAAAAGTCCTTATCTGGTCAAGGTCAAATTGAGGTTGAGTGATATGGGTGGCAACAACTGTATAGAACTGATGAAAAGGTAAAATCTAGTTAACCTTATGCGGAAGATCAGACAAGTCAATCACGATGACGATTTCAACATAAAATGTTTTTTTAGATAACTTATTTTAACAGGAAATAACTTTCAAGTGTAAAAATTTCACACATAGACAATAAAGTTCATGAACTTTACAAGATCTACATTTACTTGCAATAAATTCATACAAACATAAAATCATATCCATGTATGTTTGAAAGTTATTCTTCAAAGGAATGATCCAGATTTTCAAACAGTTCAAACCCACTCCCACTCTAAGAAATCTTTGGAAAACACTAACAGTATCACTAGCTGGATGTTACATCCTCTATATGTAAATAAGGTAGTATCACATGACAATGAACTAAATTGTACATAAACAAACATGGTGAACAAGAAAAATAATCAGGCCGACCAAATTAACTTGAGAACTGGACTCTATAACGAAGGATATCAAACTACTCTTAACAACCTCCATGTTTGTTTTGTCTATTTGATCATGTGAGAGTTTTTCTACATTTTCTTTGCCGTTTTTTACGATGGGACATAATTACAATATTGTCATTTTCGAATACTTTACAAAGAACCCAAATGTAACTTTTATATAACTTAGAAAATCTTTAAAACGTATGACTTTACCTCGAGTGAATCATCTCTGTATCCTGTAATTCCTTCATCTACTGATAGCAAGTAAAGATTTACTCCATACTTATATCTTTCATTGAGTAGCTTGAGGATGTAGGCAAGAACTGTGGAATCTGTGAAAACATAGGCAAGTATGCATGGCTTCATATAAATGGTACATAAATCATGTTTAGACAACGAAAGAAACAAGACAAATCAGAAAAACAAATTTCTTGATTTGGAGCTTACAAGTTACACAAATGCATAAGCAATGACTACTGACCACAAGGGAAGTAAATGAATCATTATGTACAATATACAAATACATGTAAGGTAAGTAACACATTTAACATAGAAATCTTGCAAATGTCTTCATTATCTCCCTTTATAATGATGTTAGTACTATAATAAATTATAGGAAGATAACAAAGATTACAATTATATAATTATAACAATCAATAGTATTTAATCAAATTCAGTCATGACCCATAATGACCTAAACATTAAACCAAAATATAGGTTTTATTATACCATGGAAGTATCACATGAAACATATCAGGGTGCTCACTAGACATCAAAAGTTAAGGGTCAAAACATCCCTTAGCTGATAATAATTTGTTTTTGTTTGTTTGTTTGTGTTTTACGCCCCTATTCAACAGTCAGAGTCATATGATGTGGACAGTTCATCTAACCATCGTTCCTGGGAACAACCAGTACTTAGACTCCCTTCCTCAAAAACCAACAGCCTACTTTCTCACATGAAAAGACATGGTCAGTAGCTGGGCTCAAACCCACAAACACTATCAGTGAGAGGTTACAGTGATTTAAAGTCAGCAACCTTAACCACTCGACCACAGAGGCAGGTCCCTTAGCTGATAATTATTTGAAGAGTTCAACAAAATTTCCTACTAATGCAGGGCTTTTTTTCACAGGTTGGGGAAGCGGCCTTTTCCTTAAATTTGGGGAAAAATAACGCATAATTTTTGCAAAAGGGGAAGAAATAACTTGATGTAAATTGAATTTTAGGGGAAAACTGCATGATTTTAAAGAATTTTCCAGAGGGGAAGACGCCTATTAACGGCCCATGCTATAGAAGGAAAAAAAGCCCTGTAATGTCATAGTAAACATGACCCTTAAGTTCGAATCTTTTAGGCTCTGACCGTCTGATGCTATATTCAGCTAATTTCAAGAGTCAAAATGCCAGTTTAAGGGTCAAATGAGAAACCTGCATATGGAAACTGGCAGTAAAAGTTCCAAAAATAAATTATTCCAGTTATTTGTAATTATTTAAATACCTTTGCCCCCTGATGCACCTATGGCTACAGTTTCTCCTTCAGTGAATAAATTAGCATCAGTTATAGTCTTATGTATTTCTTCTTCAAAAGCAAAGTAGAAACATTCCTTACACAAGGCATCTCCCTAAAATTAAAACATTAAACATGTTCAGATCAATTCTTTCAGAAAATATTTTTCCATAAAGTATAAATCAGGTTTTTCATTAATATTCAGTACGACAGATTTTCTTATGAAAGTAACAGATTTGGCTGGGGTTCGCCTAGTTCAAAAGTATTTTGAACTTGGGGATTGTAACCGATGTAACTGGATTGCGTCCAGCAATATTTTGTTATTTTCCGACGTTAATCGCTCAGTTGTGACTGGAGTCCATCATATTTCGAAGGAAGACATTGCCTCTGACTAAAGTATGTTGAGTTTACTGCCCTTATTGCGTTAAACTGTGAAAAATCGACCAATAATCGCTGGTATTTATAAACTCTGAGGGGACTCCCGGATTTACATGTTTCAATTTTGGGGTTATTTGGTCGAACTTATAGCTGTTTTTGGACATATTTCATATTTGACGGATTTTCATCAAATAAACGGTGTTCACTCTTAGTTAGGTCCTTTCTGCCGGCAACCACAAACTTATAATAGTGATTTGGTAGATTTTTATTCAGTTACAGTCGATTGTTCAACACCACGTTAAGTCGCCGTTGGATACCTTTTCTATTATTATAGAATAGATACTACGACTATTATATAAAAAAAAAATTGTGTCAAGTACATGTGTTTGTACTCATGTAAATTTCATCATTCATGGAGTTTAACAATTATGAGTCAAAATTATAATTATTGTACAGTTAAGTTTTTACAGCTTAGAGTTTCACCCGAAAAATCTGGGGTCCGAAACTTCATGGAACAGAACTGGGCATAAGCAGTCAGGCCTCAGGTTTAGTTGCCTCTTATTGAAATACTGAGTCAGGCTTTTAAACTTCGTAATTCAAAATGGGAATCTTTTTGTTTTCGCGGTTACATATCTGAGTAAGAAGTATTTTAAAAGCATCATTCCTTAATTGGCTATTTATTTATGTTGATGTTTCAATATGATTGCAACATACAGTCGCGAATACTGATTGCGAATTAACACACTTCTCGAACTTTAATCACAATGTGACATAGGTGATTCTTCTTACAAAGTTAATTAGTAAATTGATATAAATAGAAGATATATACCGTCTTAGGGCGCTTTAATATCGCTGATTTCCCACAAATATTACAACTGATCGGCATCGTCGTAGAAAAGTGTTTACTAACCGGACTAACTTATTTATATCTGCGGTCCATGATATTTAAATGTTTACTGATCGGATTGATGTATTTTTATCTGCGGTCTATGATATATATGTACAGTACAACCTCTCAAGAGCAGCGCTCTGTTTAGCAACAACACCCCTTTAACAACAGCATGTTTTTCCCACCTCTAGAGCAACAACCTCTCAACAACAACATGGTTTTGCTACGTCAAATGGGTGTTGTTTTGGAGAGGTTGCACTGTATTTATAACACGAATACCGTATAGTCAGGTTCCCAGTGTTTATTTACACTATTTTAATAACAGTTAGGGACAGGTTATCCATACGATAATTTAGCCGCCATAAAAACAGAGCACGTCCGCAAAAAGTGTCAAACTCGACAAAAAAAATGGCGAACTCAGGTTCTCACTACCTCCTTACAACGTCCTTATGGGTTCTCATTGCGTCTATCATGTTCTTTGTGTACATATTGGTTCCCAGTAATGCCCCCATCACACCAGTTCACGTCCGCACCACGCTCGCAAAGTTCCCATCACGTCCTGAGCATTTTGATGGACGTGGCGGGGACGGGGTCAAACTCGAAAAATAATGATGCACTCATATGCAGGTTCTCACTACGTCCTTACAACGTCTTTGTCAGGTTCTCACTGCGTCTATCACGTTCCCAGTAAGTTCATTACACGTGCAGCTTCCCGTTGTCACCAGGTCTATTGCGTTTATACTACGTCCCAATTACGTGCTCACTACGTCCATGCAGACTGAACTGCGCTCTCCCTGGGTCCCAATAACGTCCTCATTGCATTCACTAGCTCCGTATGTATACTGTAAAATGTGTCCATTTATTTTAACTGGTCATGATGGCCGAACAGAAGTGTTCTTTCTGCTGATAGCCATGCGCTAACACACTATAATCTAGGTTGCTTCATGTTCCCTTTTCTTCTATTTCGTATTTAGAAGATGGCAATTTGAGCACCCAGAATGACTTGTTGTCCAGGTACAATAACAAATTGCATTCATTTGTTAACATATATTTGACTGGAAATGAAAGAATGGGGTATGAATCCAGTATTTATACCAGTTGCTCCGAACCTGACAGGAACGTACTGGTCACCTGTTGTAAACGTACTAAAGACGTGACGGAGCAAAATTACAACCTAGTGCAGTCTTCTGTAACGTGATGTGGACGCACTTTGGTCTTAGCATACACCTGGTTGAGACGTAGTGAGAACCTCATTGACGTGCCAAAGGCGTAGTAATAACCCGGTGACAACGCGGTGAAAATCGCTTGCTGTCTTTTTTTCAAGTCCGCACCACGCTTCTTCTGCGTCAATGAAGTTCCGACTAAGTTTTAGTCACGTCCCTGTTACGTTCTAAATTACTACGTAAGCACTGCGTTCTAATTTGACCACGTCCCCGCCACGTAACTTTTGCCATGTCAAAGGTCCCACCACGTCCTTCACGTCCACGAAGACTATACCACGCTTGAACCGGTTCCTACTGCGTCCTCATCACGTTAATCAGGTTCTTGCCACGTCCTGTCAGGACGTGGTGGACGTAGTGAAAACGTGGCCTTAGTGTGACGGGGTATAAGTTCAAAACACGTGCAGCTTCCCGTTATCATCATGTTAATTGCGTTTTTACTACGTCCATACAGACTGCACTGTGCGCTCTCGATCTCTTTCTACGTGATAATAACGTCCTCACTCACGTGACTGCATGCGTTCACTGACTCAGTATGAATACTGCACCATAGCATACATGTATCCATTTTTATTCGTTATGCAACGTTTGTGTTTTTCTGTATTAAGTGTCCTTCTTGTGACATATTGATGAAACTATTCAGAAGTTCGTCGAACATCTGTGATAGCATCCGCAGAAAGTTAAAGGACTGATGATCTTCGATTCATTCTTAACTTCATTAACTGATCAGAAAAGCCATACTGCAATCCTCTTTCGGCAGAAAGCCTAGGACGAACCAACAGGATCTGTGTTGTTTCATGTTCCTTTTTCTTTTTTCGTATTAACAAGACGGCAATTTGAGCGTCCAAAGTAGCCTGATGTCCTTGTACAATTGCCATCTGAATAAGGCATTCGTTTGTGAACATATTATTGACTGAAAATGAAAGGATGGGGTATGAATCCAGTATCTTTATACCAATTGCTCAGAACTTGACAGGGACGTACTGAGAACCTGCCTCGAACGTGCTAGAGACGTGACTGAACAACATAATGTAGTCTTCTACAACGTGGTGTGGATAATAACTGCGTCCTAATTTGACCAAGTCCAGTCACGGTTTTTTGCTATGTCCAAAGTCCGACCACGTCCACGAAGACCATACCACACTTGAACCGGTTCCTACTGCGACCTCATCACGTTCACCAGGTTCTTGCCACGCTCTGCCAGGACGAAGTGCGAACGTGGCCCTAGTGTGACGGGGGTATAACAAAAGCGATGATGGTATTAACGGGCGTCTAGACTAGCCGAGAAACGCCATAATGCCGAAAAACGCTTAAAGATTGCAGAAAAAACGGTTTCACGGTAGAAAATGTATTTCTTGTTGTTTAATCTACACACATAAGATCCTATTTTATGTGAAAATTTGAAGAAATACGAGGATCGAACCCACACCACAGCGACAAATACAAAACTGATGTTTTAGGGATTCATTACAATGAAGGTAAACCTTCACGTGTATATTAATAATAATAATTAGCTTTACCTCGGGACGGTATTTTCACTCCACATTATTTAGTCAATTGTGAAATTGAAATCATTGGAGTGGCAAAGATCATATTACACGGTTATTATGAGGCTATTGTTTTTATAAAAAACTATAAATAGAGTGATCTTCAATAAATAGCATTGGTGTATGGTCTTACAAGTAAAATATACACAAAACTATAAAGATGATATTTAATACAGTTTATAGTCTAAAGTTAAAAGAATGTGTTCAATGGATTTAATACAATTTTTATAAAATCAAAAGTTGGACTGATTTCTACCGGAGATGGGTGTAAGTGTCGGTTTGTTATCGCTTTATTTGAAATATTTTGGTTATATGATTGTTACCAAAACCTTAAAGTAATGTTTGCTTTTAGCAAATACTTAAATAAAATAATTGTTTGGCGTAAATGAATTCCACTGATGATACATATGTCTTGTATGAACACAAGTCAAGACTTCAGATGTAGTACTTTAAAATTAATAGTTTGTTATGTACAGTAGCATTCTACGTAACACACGGTTGTATTATCTAGCCAGATATCAGAATACCTCTGTTTAGTATTAACATACTTAGACCACATGTTACAATAAGTATTAACTTCTAATACAAAAACTTTAACATTTTCTCCACTCAGAGATTCGTACCTGAAAAAAGAGTGCACATGTAACGCGTAACAAAATGTAGCAGTTTCCAAACTCAAACACAATGGTAATCATGACTTTGTGTTAAAATTGTACATTTTCCCCTTGAAACAGATCACTTTGAACAAGAAGAAGCCAGTCACACAGACCATAGTTCTGACCCAACCAGTGTCAACTACTTCCGGTCAGACAGTAAACCACCATGTTCCAAAACAGGTCCTACAAAATGCCTCAATACGCGATAAAAACGGTAAGTCATTATGATAGGACTACATGATAAATTCTTCATGGTTTATATACAGTATACAGTCAATCCTGTGTTAGCAGCCACTTCTGAACAAGATCACTCTGTCAGTAAAACACATTTTTTAAAAACAGTCTTTGATCATTGAGAACAAAACGACCTCCGAATAAATCCACCTGTCAATAAAGGCCACATATTATATTTCTCAAGGCTGACTTTGTTCACATGTTTGAACGTACAAACGAATTGGGTTTAGGTGACTCTAGGGTTAGGGTTAGGACTCTTTGTTCAACCGGAGTCACTTAAAGAAATGTCCATAAGTGGATTTATGTGGCTAAAATCAGGTTTATGTGGCTAAATTTTAACAAATTTTAACATGGGAAAGCCACTTAAGTATCCTATCGTTAGTACGTCCGTACTAACAATGTAGATTTTTAACAGATTTAGTCATAGATACATGTATACGCTAAAACCTCTGGAATGAAAAATGGACTGGCACACACAAACATTGGCTTACATAGAGATCCTTGTTACGCTTTATATAATTGTACTTTCGGAAAAATTTTCATACAATTTGCTTTCTATACAAACAGCATTGCACTGAATGTCCCTTAAACAAAAACTATGAAAACCTATCTGGGGTGTCGTTGTTTTTTGACCGCGATGTAGCAGACATTGTAAATTGCTTCCGGTGTTTCACAAGCCAGTTTTTCATGCCTGAGTTTTGAAGTCTTAGTATTGACAGACGGGTTCGAGTCTTGATACTGCTACGCTTCGAACCTACAACTTCCGGTACAGGAATCTAGCGTCTTACCTTTAGACCATGATATTTAACTCTTACATACATGTACTAAATTAAGAATGCATTTCTTTACAGCTCCACTATATATTAGGAAGATCAACACGTGGGCCTGGGAAAATGCTCATCACCATCATACAAAAAAGTTCACTTTACCAAAATTGGGTGTTATAGTGGCACGCAGAGGTCAGCCGTTCAAAATGACTTTGACTTTCAATCGACCATACGACTCCCTGGTTGATGAACTCAGGTTTTATTTTGAAACAGGTAACTTGTAAACGTAAAAGTCGCTTACTGAATGCTTAAATAGTAAAACTTCGATGGACAATTTAACACTGTCATCATTTACTTTAAAAGTTAGGGTTCTTGACATAAACGATGTCACAATCGTTATTTAAGATCTTTTTTATTCAAACACAAGTGCATTCAGTCGTCATTTTAGTTTCTGTATTATCTTCAAACGGACCTCCGTGGTGGCGCGGTTATAATCTCTGACTGGTAATCACTATTCCCTCACCGCTGTAAGTTCGAATCCCACGCAGGACCAGGAAAACTAATTTGCACAGGAGCTGTCCTTCTGGTTTGCAGGAGGTCAGTGGTTCTATCTAGGTGTACATCTGGGGTATGCGCTGGAAAAATCACAAAATGTCCCTGGCTATGACTGAAACCTCAAAAACATCTATCACCAGAGATTAATAATATTTTGTACTTCATGTATGGCTTTTTGCGCCAAGTTTCCTTAAACTTGACATACATTATTGATTATAATGAACTTTTAGGCCGATAAAAAATTTGACCAAACATATGTTTTAAGCACTTTTGAATATAATTTAGAAGAATAAAACGTGTTTTAACAGAGCTCTGGGAAAACAAGTTTATGTCAGGTGATTAGCAAATGTTTGGGTTCCAACAATCCCAAATAATTTTGAAGGAACGGATGTTGATTGTACTGAATTATTGATTATTTTGATTATTAATTAGGTGAAAAACCACTCCCCGGAAATGACACCATGGTTAGTATGTCGTCATATACTTCCCAGGGTTCCAGTGGATGGAAATCTGACTTTCTTCCGATTATAGGAACAAAACATCGAGTAAGCTCTCCAAACATAAAATTATATAAAATGAATACAAGAATTTTTCACACAATATCTGGTGTTCTTATTTTAGTTAAAGTCTATTAAGATTAATGTTAAGTGATGCCCAACATGAAACGGTTATGCTGTATTTGCATTAATCATTTTATAAAGAACATATTTCATGCATGTCTTCTAAACATATTAACACGAGTATAGGGTGTCGTGTAGTAACATTTTTCAGTGTAAGTTTCAAGCATAAATGACCTTCCCACAAGGTTTCGTTTCACAAATGCGTTTATACCATTCAGCTGTCTAATAGCACTGATATGTTTATGACAATATAATTTTTATATAGTATCATTATTATACATTTGTATTATGAAAATTTTGCTTTATTTACTTGTTTCAGGATGGAATGTCAGCCAATTTATGGATTTTTACGCCACCAGACTGTATTGTCTCAGATTGGAGATTTTCTTTGCAAAGTATTCTTCGCTCAGAGAATGAAACTGCTACAGTCACATACGAACATCCTGATAGAATCTATATACTCTTTAATCCGTGGTGTAAAAGTGAGATTTTTTCTTAATTTGGTAGCCCACTTAAGCTGTGTTATCGAATTTTCCAGTTTATCTTAGAGACTACATGCAATGTGTTATCGATTTTTTCAGCCTAGCTCAGAAATCAATGTGTTATCGAATTTACAAGTTTAGCCATGATATTAATGTGTTACTGAATTTTTTCCGCTTGACTCAGATATCAATCGGTCGTCGAATTCAGAATTCTGAAAAGTCTCAATATGGTTAAATCCTTAACGAATGCTTTTACTGTACTAAACCCAAAATTTGTCGACAATGTTGTCAGTTTACGAGTACAAGATATATATTTAGATCCCACCCGAACGATTAATGTGATTTAAGTATTGAAGGTCCAGATAATGTATATTTTCAGACGACGCGGTGTATTTACCTGCAGAACCTCTGTTGGACGAGTATATCATGAATTCTTCAGGTATCATGTTTACTGGTTGTGGTAAAAGAATGAATGTAAAACCCTGGATTTTCGGACAGGTATGTGATAGTTCTTTGAATCTTTAGTTTAAAGAAGAAAAACAACAGTTGAAAATTCGCACACTGCTATAATATTATACATTTAACTCATATCCCAAAAAGTGTCTTGGTTTACGCCCGTTCTCAATAATATTTAAGTGTTGTTTTTCTGGCGGGCAATACCGGTTCTGGTTCAATACTGGTGCTGGTCTTGTTGTCAACGTCACTGCTGAATTCATCACTTGGATTGCTATAATCAACTGTGGGATATGAATGACTTTGGACGCAAAGTCTTAAACCGGAACATCACATAGAACACTGCCGCGTCAAGGGTTCGAACCCACGAACCCGATCTGTAGACTTAACGATTTATCAATACAATCCTCGAGTAGACTAAATGTGTAAATATTATATAAGCTTATTGTTCTAAGTTACCATACGTTACAATAATAATTATGTTATATGAATGTTATGTATTTGAAAAGCATACGAATAAGTTGCCGAATATATTGAAAAAGTGTCAACTAAGATTTATGACGGGTTCGATTCCCGGTCGCGGCAGGTTATACGTACCTTCCATGAATATTTGACAACGATGACGATTTTCCTCCGTTGGTGGAGAAGTTGCCAGTTCCTTGTAGAAGGGTAAATTAGTCCTGGTTAGAATATACAGTCCATGAAAACTGATTAGGGGAATCGGTCGCCGTATATATCTAAAAAATTGTTGAAAAAAAACGGCGTTAAATCCGAATAAATAAAAGATGATTATGAGTGTTATTGTATCGAGATGTTAGATACTTGTATTAAATAAGTAATAGAAATGTTCTCTTTACTATGTTGCAGTTTGAAAGCGGTATTTTAGAGGCATGTTTGTATATAATCAAGAGAGGCTTTAACTTCCGTTCATCACACTCAATGGGGGACCCTGTGGCTGTGACTCGGAGTTTATCAGCAATTGTAAGTATAAGACTGTCAAAAGTTTTCAAAAAATTCGACTGACTCAACAGGTCCTGATCTTTTGCCCGATTTTTTTTCTCAATATTTAGCTTTAATCTATCAATGTACATGTAGTCTTGAAACCCAACTAACATTCTCAGTGTTGCGTTTGTTCATATAAGGTATTTTGCTCTGTAGAGTAACACTGTTTAAGTTGTTAAAGTACGGAGATCGGCTGACCAGACCAGTGTTCGATGTGGTTTATAATTATCAACATGGTTCCGTTTTTTTAAAGTCGACTGAAATATGATTCAGAGCCATTTTCAAGATAATTCAGTAGGACAAACGTAAGGTATATTACTCTCCCTACAATCATTGACGTGTCTCGCATACATATGCTCCATCTCCGGGTTTGAACACACTACCTCTATACTATATCCACTGTGTAGCACTGTGTTATATCAACTGTGCTGTACTCTATCCACTGTGTAGCACTGTGCTATATCAACTGTGCTGTACTCTATCCACTGTGTTGTACCGTATTTCAGTTGAACGGCGATGAAGGAAGTAATGGTGGGGTGTTGAAGAGTCGCTGGTCAACTAATGATTTCCCAGATGGAAGATCTCCTACAATGTGGAGTGGTAGTGTGTCTATATTAAAACAATACCTAGAGAGAGTTATAGACAGTGATGAAAATAAACCAGAACCAATTAAATACGGCCAGTGTTTCGTGTATGCCGGGTTAGTTACAACAAGTAAGTTTATCATTGTTACATCATAATTATATACAGTGTAACTTCTGAAATCCGAACCCTATGAAATCCGGAAACTTTTGAAGTCCGAACGATTTTCTTGGTTTCGAAATTTCTCCATCTATGTAAAGTCTATTTCGGAATTCCGGAAGCCTCTAAAATCCGGACATTTTGGCCGGTCTCACGTGTATTTGGATTACTAAAGTTGTACAAGTATTATACATGTTATAATCGTTTTCCGGTTAATATAATCATCTATCAATGCATTATATTTGATATTAGGATAATACCTCTCTCTTTATCTATTATTAGAATTGACATGTTGAATATATCCATTAAAATTGATGTAAATACATGTAGATCGAACTATACCATTGCATTTGACATCAGTATACGCGCATCCTGAGATGATGTTGCTACTGTCAGTTATAATCTAACAATATCTTTTTGATGTAAATAGAGAATTTGTAAATATTTAAACAAACTTAATTACTAAAATTACGACCATGTTACTATATAAAGTCGAAAATGGTCACCATAAGTGGTCGAAATAATGGACATTTATCTAGATTTATAGTACTATTGAGATTGAACCTTTTCAACAAAACCATTTTAAACACATTAAACTGTTTATCTTCACCCGTCTCCACAGTTTGTCGTGCAATCGGAATTCCTTGTCGTTGTGTCACAAGTTATAACTCAGGTACGGGTACAGACGGACGGTTAGCTGTTGATTGTTATTATGAAATAAAGGAAGATGGAACAATTGAAGAGATCAGTGATATAGACGGTGAGGATTCCATCTGGTACGTATTTATCATCAGATAATGGTTCGTTCATTTCCGGTGTCAACCATTTAAGTCCAACTTATTTTTGTACACAAATTATGCTAATAAACCCAAATACATTATGAACAGAACAGAATAGAAAAAAAAGAAATTGACTTTTGTTGCATGTTGTTTCATTACATGTACATTCTTACATCTATAAATAATATATTCGCACGTACTTGCCTTGCGTGTGCACAAGATTATCGTAGTAGTCAATACACGAACTAATATTTGAAGGTTATATTTAGTCGAGTTTTATGTACATGTTTTCCATAGCTTTTTTATTTTTCTTCAAGCAAGCAATAAACTTAAGCAGTTTTCCTAGATTCTGTACCAATAATAATCGTGTTTCACACAGTAACTAACAACTTCTGAACATAAATAGTCTGCAGAAGTGGAGCGTGAATAGCCAGAGACGACTTGTCTCCATTCAACTTTTCAAAGACAACATGAGTCGTGGCTAGTGTCTGAAACGCGAGATCCATAGACCTAAAGCTCTACCTTTGAGCCAAACGTATTATTAAACTTGATACAAGAAAGAGATTTCAAAAAAAAAAAATACAAAAATTCCACCGTGCCTAAGATAATTACCTTCATGAAAAACACCACCTTCCCAAAACACCACCTTCCCAAAATACCACCTTCCCAAAACACCACCTTCCCAAAATATTGCCTTCCCAAAATACCACCTTCCCAAAATACTGCCTTCCCAAAATACCACCTTCCCAAAACACCACCTTCCCAAAATACTGCCTTCCCATAAAAACAACTTTCCAAAAATTCTACCTTTCTCAAAATATTTACTTCGTCTAGAGAATTGTGTTTCAGGAGACTGATAATTTTAATTACTTTTCATATTGAAGGAACTTCCATGTATGGAACGATGTTTGGATGAAACGACTGGATATAGAGGGTCCATGTCACGAACCAGAATGGCAAGCTTTAGATGCTACACCAAATCTGGGCGGAAATGGAATCTTAAAATGTGGCCCGGCTCCTCACTACGCCGTGAAGAATGGGTTGACAGAAGTAAGACATGACTCGGAAACCATATTCTCAAAAATTAACGCAGATATAATACAATGGTTAAAATTAGACATGGGAGATTGGACGGTTTTCAGTGTTCAGCCATCACGGTATGTATGATGTCTAATAGTTTTAGTTATATAAAAATATGATGGTTAATGCAAGTTGATCCAGTAAATCGTACACTTACTTCTTCTTATTGAATATTTCAATTTAGTAGTTTGGCATTTTTCACAAGTCGTGCCCGTGGTCCAGTGGTTTTGTAACCCGTCGGTTCAATACACAGTCGCGGCAGGTCATCCCTTCTATGAAAATTTGACAACAATGTTGATTTTCCTCCAAATGTGGAGAAGTTGCTGTTGCTAATGGAAGGGTAGGAAAAAAACTGTCGGGTGAATCGACCGCCATGTAATATTCATAGCTGAAAATTCGTTGAAAACGGCGTTTAGCCCAAATAAAGCTAACGTAGAGAAAATGCAAGATTGTATAAGCTCTTTGAAAAAAATCGAAATATGTATTATGCAATTTTTCGATACGCGCATTAGTAAAACAGCTGAATACAACTCGCTAAAAACAGTTAAAGATACATATATGTTAAAGGGGCATACCCTACAACTGACAAACATTCTGTGAAAGAGTAAAAATGTGCTAGATTTATATGTAAAACAATATATAATGGATAATTGCAAGAAGAACTTGGGTCATAAAATGACTAGTTTAGGTACTAGCCGCAAAAATCATAGCTATGAATAATAAATCACTTCCACCTAAAAATTGTACAACACATTCCTAAGAGTTTCCGATCTTTTATGGACATTTTTGTGATTTTATTTTTAATTGGATGAATTTTTTTCTTTACAAGCTTCTAGTTTATCATCATTTTGCCTTGATTCTAGATGCACCAAGTTGTAGGGTATGCCCCTTTAAATGACATGGATCAGGATATTCGTGTAATAGCTATGTCACTGCGTTTCTTTCAGACTCGGTCAGTCGATTAGTTCTAAAACTCCTGACGGTCGACCAGTAAAGTTAACATATAAATATAATATGTCTGAAATGAGTAGAATACGACAAGATGTCACAAGTGATTATAAATACAAAAAGGGTGAGCGAACAATTTTATAGATGTAAATCTACACCATTTTGCTTTATTACGAATCAATGATCGTATTTGTCTGAAAATTAGTAAGTACAGCTTCAGTGGTATTTGTGTATGAAAAATCACAGTACCCGGAACGGTTTCTCGGTTTTATTGACTTTCTGCAGTCATTTTACTTGTTTTAGATGCGGACGCAGACAGCATTCCCTCAATATCACCATAATTACATCAGTTTTGGCGTTAATTAGTTATGTTTGTACAAACACTTTTAACAAAAATGTATCTCTAATTAACATTCAATCATGAATGTTGCTCAGCAGAAATGTGGTCAAGACTAGAAATCATTTCAAATGAAGCCATTTTAAGATGACAATAACAAAATGTCAGCATTCTATAAAATGGCGACTTCTCTTCATATATTAAAGCATTATCACTTCATAAATACAGTGAATAAAGAATACAATCAAATTTTAAAGATACATTATCATTACCTTACATTAGTAATTTCAAAGCGTCCGTCTCTATAGTGACACACATCCTTTAATCATAGAAGTTTTTGTTTGACTCACAATCAGAACTTGAAACCTTAAATTTCAGGTACACAACAAGAACAACAGATTGTTAGGAGACCGTCGAGGAAACACAGACCAATGCATCATTTTAAAACAAAGGTATATGTTATTGCTTCATATAAAAAATAAAGCCTGAGGACTCTTGTGAAAATCCTCTGTCATCTACTTAACAAATTTCGCTTCAAAGATGTAAGCCTCAAACTTCGTATACAGGTTGGGCTCATCACAGAAAACACTATTTGCTATATATATTTATTTGCTATATGACACTTGCATATCTTGAAAAATATAGGATGAAAGAAACCATGCACTTTGTCATTTTTGGAAACTGAGCGGTATTTCACCTTTCCATAGCCGTCACTAGGCCGGTGCGCATGACTTTTAATGCGGACCAAAGTACTAAAGTACTACGTTTTTCTACATCCGCCATGTAATTATTAAACTAGATCCCATTCCATGTTGTAGTGTATGTCTATGTATGTTCAGTTTCCATGAGTACTTTCAGTACTTTGATTATGTTATATCCCACCAGGATGTCCAGTTTGATTTAGAAGATAAAGAATATGAATATATTGGTGATGATTTTAACGTAAAGGCGAATGTAACCAACCTTTCTATGGAGGACAGAACGGCTCAGATCATTCTGTTATGTGAGAGTGTTCATTATAATGGTAAAAGACATACAGTCATCAAACAAAAACAATGGACGATCACACTGTCTGCAGACAGTAGTAAGTATACAGCACCACCCTGAATGGTAGACGACATCTCTCACCATACGAGGGGACGTAACTCTACAATCTATATGGAAGTTATACATAAGTAGTCAATCTGAGAACCTATTTACTTCATGATTTCAAGAGAAATACAGAATTTCTGTACATTGTATTAGAAATAAATAATATTGTTCAAATACTGGAACATTATAGCTGGTCTGCTATTAAACATGTGATGTCTTTGTTATAGATGTTGTATATGTATACAATACAAATACAATACAAATGTACAAATATTTATTGCATGAAAACATAACATGTTGTATAGCATAAACAAACATTATAACAAAAGAATGAAATACACAAACAAGAATGAAACAAATTATTTCATTAACCAAAATTTAATGATATATACTGTGATATTTTATTGTTTTAAACGATTAATTAATTGGTTACGCTTTAATTCAACAGTTTTAAATGAATTAATTGATTAAACTTTAGCTGAACAGTATTTTTAAATAAATTAATTGATTCTATTTTAGCTCAACACTTTTAAATAAATTAATTGGTTATATTTTTAGCTCAACAGTTTGTGTTAAGTATTTATGAGAGTGATTATCTGGGTAGTGTAGCTGAACACGCCTGTTTGAGACAAATTGGATATATCAACATACAAGAAACGGAACAAATAGTGGCTTGTAATCAAAACTTTCTACTACAGAAACCACACCTGGAGTTACAGGTAACTTGTACGAATAGTCTGCCACATAATGTCACATAATCTCAGCTTATTAGTAAATACAGTGTTTAATAATAGTAGCCTTCATGTACAATCAAACCTTTGGATTTCATTTTTCCCATCCCATTATAACCAAGCAACTATAAATGTCCATGGCACACAGGAGATATTTTACAGAGGGGTAAACTATTAGTTCTCATATTCACCGGGAAACAAGCACGTAAAGTAAAATAATGTAACAAGAGGGCCATGATGGCCCTATAAATGCTCACCAGGAGAAAAGGTCATTTGGAGATTAACATTGTTGAAGTTTTCTATACGAGTCCAAGTAAGATCAAGTGACCCATCTGGGCCGTTTTTTAAAAGAGGTCTATTAGACAAAGCTAGATACCGAATATCTTAGCTCTAGGCCTTGTGGTTTCGGAGAAGAAGATTTTTAAAAAATTTCCTATATAAAATAGAATAAACCCCAGGGCAGGGTTAATTTTGACCCCGGGGCCATAATTTGAACAAACTTAGTAAAGGTCCACTAGACAATGCCACATACATAATATCTAAGCTCTAGGCCTTGCAGTTTCGGAGATTTTTTAATTTTTCCTATATAAGTCTATATAAATCAAGTGACCCCCGTGACGGGGCCAATTTTGACCCTAGGGCAATAATTTGAACAAACTTGGTAGAGGTCCACTAGACAATGCTACATACCAAATATCTTAGCTCTAGGCCTTGTGGTTTCGGAGATTTTTTAATTTTTCCTATATAAAATAGAATAAACCCCAGGGCAGGGCTAATTTTGACCCTAGGGCAATAATTTGAACAAACTTGGTAGAAGTCCACTAGATAATGCTACATACCAAATATCTTAGCTCTAGGCCTTGTGGTTTCGGAGAAGAAGATTTTTTAAATTTTCCTATATAAGTCTATATAAATCAAGTTACCCCCGGGGCGGGGCCAATTTTGACCCTAGGGCAATAATTTGAACAAACTTGGTAGAGGTCCACTAGACAATGCTACATACCAAATATCTTAGCTCTAGGCCTTGTGGTTTCGGAGTAGAAGATTTTTTAAATTTTCCTATATAAAATAGAATAAGCCCCAGGGCAGGGCCAATTTTGAACCTAGGGCAATAATTTGAACAAACTTGGTAGAGGTCCACTAGATAATGCTACACACCAAATATCTTAGCTCTAGGCCTTGTGGTTTCGGAGAAGAAGATTTTTTAAATTTTACTATATAAGTCTATATAAACCAAGTGACCTCAGGGGCGGGGCCAATTTTGACCCTAGGGCAATAATTTGAACAAACTTGGTAGAGGTCCACTAGACAATGCTACATACCAAATATCTTAGCTCTAGGCCTTGTGGTTTTGGAGAAGAAGATTTTTTAAATTTTCCTATATAAAATAGAATAAACCCCAGGGCAGGGCCAATTTTGACCCTAGGGCAATAATTTGAACAAACTTGGTAGAGGTCCACTAGATAATGCTAAATACCAAATATCTAAGCTCTAGGCCTTGTGGTTTCGGAGAAGAAGATTTTTTAAATTTTCCTATATAAGTCTATATAAATCAAGTGACCCCCGGGACGGGGCCAATTTTAACCCTAGGGCAATAATTTGAACAAACTTGGTAGAGGTCTACTAGACTATGCTACACACCAAATATCAAAGCTCTAGGCATTGTAGTTTTTGACAAGAAGATTTTTTAAATTTCCTATATAAGTCTATGTAAAATCAAGTTACCCCCGGGGCGGAGCCAATTTTGACCCTAGGGAAATAATTTGAACAAACTTTGTAGAGTTCCAAGTTTTTTCTATTTGTTGCCATAGCAACCAGAGTTTTTAATGAAATTTAATTTTTTGAACAACTTTGAAAGGGGACCACCCAAGGATCATTCCAGCAAAGTTTGGTTGCAATCAGCATAGCGGTGTAGGAGGAGATGTTGTTTTAAGTAAACATGGACGCCACGTAACGACGCACGACGCACGATGGACGCAGGGCGATCACAAAAGCTCACCTTGAGCACATTCGTGCTCTGGTGAGCTAAAAATCACAATAGTAAATACTGTGGAATCATTAATTTTCGTTGGGGATTTAATTTCGTGGATTTCGGGGGTCGGCTCATTCACGAAATCAAACCCCCACGAATTTAAATGCAGAGATAAGGCATTTATTTTCAAAAATCTAAATCCACGAATTTATGTCCCCACGAAAGAGCCATTTTAGTAAAAACCACGAAAATTGAGCCCAACGAAAATAAATGAAACTACAGTATGTGACCATGTATCATCCACTGATAACATATAGACAGTCCTTCGGCTGTGAATCATTGAATCACTCTAGCCGAACATGCATTATTTTTTGCACAGCCATCATGCCTTCTTTTTATCAATTTACATTCCCAATTATCTCTGTCGTATTTTAATATATTTTTTCTTCTGTATGTTTCTTAAGTTGTTTTATTTTTTTATTCAAGGTAGAAGAAAAGGTTTATAAAAATACGAATTTTGCACTAAAACTGTTCTTTAAGAATCCATTGCATCGTTCTCTCACAAATTGTACAGTTAGTGTTGAAGGCGTGGGGCTAGAATCTATGATGTTTATACGACAATTCAAGTAAGTAGTTAATGAAAGCATCGTAAAGTTTATCATTTATATAATACATACATGTACACTAGTGAACAACACAAAACGAATTCTCTCGAAGTTTACGCCGAATTTTTATTGAGAATAATTATCCCCTTGGGTCCTGTAAAATTTGAGTTGACTGTATGTTGTAAAGGCTTAAATGGCCACATGGACCAAAACACATTTATCATATATTACATATATATACTAATAAATGTGTTTAGGTCAGTGTGGTCAGTTTAGATCTAATTAACCGTTATACAACATCCCTTCAATATACAAGCCCTTCATGCAATGAAACATACGTTCACATGTTATGAAGTGTTTACTAGTATTATAGCTCATCAAACTGCATGTTTATCAATTGTGTCCTAAGCTGTAAAGACCGCTTCGTTTACTGGAACAAAAGCATTGTCATGTACCTCAAAAACTTTTATCAAATCTAATACATTCATACCCGCGAGTAAAGACTAATATTTAAACATCTGAAAGTATTCCATTTAGTGTGTTAGCCTTCATCGGAGAAACACAAACAATTCACGAAAAAAGTCACTTTTTTATAAGCGAGTACCGTACTTTGATATTGAAACCACATCTTTTATAACAGAAACTTATTATATTTTCTTTATCTTTCAAATTGAATTTATCCAAATCAATATTGAGAGACTGAGTTTTTTTACTTAAATATTTTTATCATCAATATTTTACTGTAATAAATAAATAAATAAAAAGTGTTTCGTTTTCTTTAACCGAAGGTCTTTAAAACTGGTGGTATTTCATGTAGTAATGATTTAACTACAATGTTCGATCTTTTTGTACCAGGAATGTAGCGGCCCAATGTGAATGGACAGGTGTGGTGAATTTAATGCCAGTGAAAGGCAAAAGTATAGAATTATCGGCTACATTTCATTGCAAAGAAATGTTTGATATAATAGGATTCGCCGTGATCCAAGTAGAAAACGGATCAAAGGTGGACTCAGTGACGGTCAAGGAAACAATTAAGAAAGAAGCGGTGCCCAGTGATATTTCTGCTAGTATGACAATACCTGATATTTCCACAATATCATCACGTACTTCAATTGTGAAATAAGAAAAAAAAACATAATTATTATGTGATAAAGCGTTTTGTTAGTTGTTGGTACAGATGTGGAGACAGAGGTGTGCAGCATGCATGTTGTTGTTATATATATTCTTTTCGATCAGTAAAATAAAATTATGAAGTATTGCTCGAAAGTTCTATAATTATATTGCATCATGGGATGAAACAGAAATCAGTCAGCCTAATGTTGAGCCAGACAGTCAGATGTCTTTCTTATTAACCATCAGATTAACCACCTCAGCTAGTGGTGACAAACTGAAGCTGTCCTCTCTTGTCAGCACCATAATGTATTTTAATTAATTTTAGGATCGCGTTACAAGCGAACAAGGTCATTCATTCGACAATTGTCCGAGTTGAAAGACATTTCCATAATTCAGCATTGGACCATGGTGTTGTCAGCATGTTTTCAGTTCATACTAAGGTCATAATGATATGTTGTTGTTGTTGATGTTGTGAATACTGTCCATTATCTGTCTGGGTGTTTTACGGTCAACTTAGTTCTTCTGTAGATCGACTGTCACAAGTTCACCTACTATCACCACGAAATGTTCTACAGCCAATTTGATTGTGTATACTAGTATATTTATGTTTGTTTGAGTGTTACACTCCTGTTCAACAGTCAGAGTCATGTGAGACGGAAAGTTCACATAACCATCGTTCCTGAAAAGAACCACTACTACACGCCAATCCTCCGTAAGCAACTGTCTACTTTCTCACATAAAGAGACATGATCGGTAGCTGGGCTCAAACCCACGACCCTCTATCAGTGAGAGGTCACAGTGATCAGCGACCTTGACACTTGGACCACGGAGGCATGTCTCTGTATATAAATTATGTACATATATAATGTACATGCACAACAATTTATTAAACCTAACTATTACCAGAATATCAGCACATTTTTTTGTGTTTAGCTTTGTAAGTTCGTTCAACACTTTATATCATCATGCAATTAATAAAGACAGTAGACAGTCGTGTTAAAGATTGGTCCATAGACGTGGACACCTAAAGTCACACCTAAATAATTGTATAAAGTACAAATATACAACATTTATAAACATATAACAAAACTTTGCCTGTACCTTTTATACGTACATACAATATTTGTACATGTCTGTATAACAAACATATAGGTCAAAAACTGATACATTGACCGCATCTTAAACATATGTCAGTGTCCAGACTTAAGCCTGTCATGTTTTATAGTACGATTTGCTGCCAAAGCCTTTATAAATAGCGCATTCTTAAACACGTGGTGCTTACGTCCTTGAATTATTTACACTGTCGCTGAAAATGGCCGCATCTAATGAGAAATAATATTGTTTGGATAACTCACCTACAACCTTGTACAATACTCACCTACAATCTTGTAAAATATACATGTTTTACGCATGAACTGAAGATTACCTATATAGACGAATAGAACGCAAGAAATAATGGTTTGTTTTTATCTACTAATTGTCTAAATATATTTATTTCCAATTAGTAATCATAAACACTTTTCCTTTTAATTACGTTAAATGAACAGAGCAAAGAGCACCTTGAAATGTTACCATGAAAAAAACAACAAAGGTCCGGTTCCATAAACATGATTATGCTAATACATTTGTATACCATTAACAGTAGCGTGATTTTTCCCACTGCATGAACTATTAATTTAAGCTCTCTACAACAACCTCTAATCAACATAACTTTGCAACTTCCAAAGGGCGTTGCATTGGAGAGGTTGCACAGTATTTTGTATATGGTATTAAGAAATATGTAAGGTATACTGTTAGGTATATTTTGCAAAATGATTGTGACACAATTTATTGGGTCAGTACATTTATTGTCTCGAAGTCCGGAGCCCGGTCAAGACCACATAATTAATATAATGTCAACTAATTTATGTGTCTGAGATTTCGGTCTGGTCGAGAAGGCAATGAACTTATTATCATTTACAATATGGGTGAATACATACAGTAAAACCTCGATTATCAACGGGACCGAAATATTATTTCGGATAATCCATAGTTTGGGATAACACGATTTGGAAAACCCATGTTGTTTTACATTGAAATATATCGGGGGAAATCGGGACTGAAAAATCATTTCGGATAATACTCGGTTTGGATAATCCTAGGTCGGATAATCGAAGTTTTATTGTATGTCACCACGTCATATACACATGATTACAGCATGGATGAGGTAAAGTTACTATTTTAGTCTTAGTTTCACTTTTAGGGTTTTCTTAAGGGTCTTTGAATTTAAAAGCCCTGATGCCAAAGTACAATAATTAATGTAAACACGCGTACTAGTAATCTAATACTGCAATCTAATTATCTAGAAGCATTTTAAACTATAAAATACAGTAAAGCCTGTGTTAGCGACCACTCCCAAATAAAGGCCACCCTATGAATAAAGGCCACTCTTCGAAAACCCGTCATTGATTAATTAGAACAAACATATCTCCGAATAAAAGCCACTTGTCCATAAAGGTCATATTTTGTCTTTCCCAAAGGTGGCCTTAATCTACAGGTTTGACTATATATGTATGTATATATTACAAATGTATACATGTACATGTTGTATATGTAATAAAGAACACAAAAAAAACTGCACTAGTCGAATTCTAAACACAGTAAGATTTGGCTAATCTTTATTTTTTACTAAAAGCGTAAATCTTTTTAGGTCATTGCAAGGTGATCACACTATGGACATAACTCCGGCCTCTGTTCTTCACGGTTTAAAATTGAGTTCACGCTGGACGTTTTGTAACACTTTACGGTGAATGAACTCGTAAATTGTAACTTGAGCGTTGTGTCCGTATTGAGGAGAGCTATTTAACGCGGGTCCATCTGTTCATACAGTTTAGTTTACGTGTGACAGAGGCGCTTGTCACATCGCAATTTTGTTTCATTAGGTTTCGTTTACAGAGTTGTGTGTAACATGCTTGTGGCGTCAATTTTACTGATTCTTGTAGCGGTCTTACTCTTTGGAGTTCGATCCAAGAAAGTCGCCTCGAGTGCACCAGGTCCTTGGGGTTGGCCAGTGCTTGGAAATCTACCTCAACTAGGGGTGAAGCCACACAAGACTCTGACAGCACTGCGCATGCGCTATGGTGATATCTATCAGATTAGGATGGGTTCTTATCCGACAATCGTTTTGAATGGAATAAAGATAATTAAACATGCATTAGTTAAACAAGGAGAGATTTTCGCTGGGAGGCCGGACTTTTATTCTTTTCGGTTCCTTGCCAACGGAAAGAGCATGGGCTTCAGTGACTTCGGACCAAGGTGGAAAATGCATCGGAGAATAGCTCAAAATGCTTTGTCGCTATGTGCCAATAAGAAATATAACCCAATAGAAGAGGCGATTGTTTCAGAAGCGAAGTGTCTTGTCTCGAACCTGTTACAATCTGATGGAAAACCGACTGATCCACATAATGAAATTTATCTTTCTGTTGGAAACATTATTTGTGCATTGTGCTTTGGCAAAAGATACCAGCGAGAAGACCCCGACTTCTTACAACTTGTGAAGAACAATGCCGAGTTCATGGCGTTTGTTGGAGCGGGTATGTTACTGTATATATACCGCTGTCTTATATATATATACATGTATAAATTATATACATGTATGAATTATTCTAACTGGATTATTCGTATTTATTTTCAATAATAGAATGGATATACAATACACCTTATTTATATAGACAAGCTTTGGACAAAATATTGTCTGATTTAATATTGAGTTTGACCTATTATTAAGTTAAAACATAAAGATACATACAAACAGCCGCCGAATAAGGTCTTTAATAATGATCGATGTATTGTGGGAGATTTTCTAGGAATCATCGTCTTGTTTATATACTTAATAAATGAATAATTGATCGGTATCAAAATCCTGATTTACGAGTATTTGATACTTATATTAAGACTGGTATGACGTGCATCATCAATTTCAGGCAACCCAGTTGACATTATGCCATGGATGAGACATTTCACCAAACGATCTTTTAAAACATTTCTGAAGATTCTGGACACAATGACGAACCTGTGTTTGAAGAAAGAACGAGAACACACGGAAACATACGATGCTGCCTTCGTACGAGACATTACTGATGCTTTGATTAAAGCGAAAGAAGAAACACCAGATGAGCAGAAGGCTGCTGTTGGTTTAACTGACGAACATATTATGACAACATTACAGGAATTAATAGGTATTTTCATTGAAATCCTTTGTTCAAAATGTGCGTTCGTATTACAATGTATTATGTACACATAGCTCTTTGACACAAATGAATATCGTTCGTTTAATGTGTAAATTACATTAATAGTAGTTCATCTGGGTTCTATTAGGAAATTGTTAATCATTTATGTTTGATTGTCACATGTATTTTTATCATCTCAATAGTTTAAACTTACAAAACAGACCCTGCCTGATTCTATCAAAGTATTCACTTCAAGCATTCAATATAATATATTAATATAGTCGGTCTTACAATATCATATACCACGTGATTTACATTCATTGTTATTCCAGGTGCTGGGTTTGATACGATCGCATCAACGCTACAATGGTCAATACTTTACATGATGACAAACCCGGAATGGCAAGAAAAAGTACACAATGAGATCTATTCACTGTATGGTACAGATAAAGACCCAGATATCACGGACCTGACCGAACTTCCATTTACTGAAGCAACCATCTTGGAAACTATGAGACATTCGTGTATCTTCCCATTTGCATTACCCCACAGTACGACAAAAGATACATATTTAAACGGACATTTTATCAAAGAAAAAACCCTCGTATTTGTGAACTTGTGGTCTGTAAGTCATGATCCGGAATACTTTCCAAAACCGGAAGTGTACGATCCGTACCGATTTCTCACCACTTCCGGTAATAAAACGGAAGTAGATAGGTCTAAAGTGGACTTGTTCCAGCCGTACGGTATCGGTAAGAGGAAATGTCCCGGGGAACAACTTGCACGGATTGAATTGTTTCTGTTTTTCGCGATTTTGGTTCAGAAATGTAAATTTGAGGTTGTTTCAGGAGAAACACCGGTCATTGACAGTAAATATGGACTGACGCTTAAACCTCTCGACTTCAGGGTAATCGTTAGCAATAGAGAAACGAAACAAGAATCTCCAAAGACAAATGAATGAATTCATGTGTTATATATTCAAGACTGACTATTTACTGTTTTCAAGTATTACATATGTATTTTTAATGCTTTTTTATTATTTTTTCATAAATAATTAACTACGTACACGTGAATATATACATGTATTTGTAAATGAATAAAATACCTTCTCTGATCCAACGTCAATTTCTTTGTTTCTACTTGATTCCTATGTTCCGAAGGATGAATGGCATTACAATTAATTAAGTATAATTGTCGCGAATTTTTAACTTAACCCTACACATTCATATTCTTTTATCCTGGTGAAAATCAATATTTGCATAAAGTTCCTTAAAGAATGCAGACTAGTAAACCGTGCATAATACGATCATGAAAATAATCAAAAATAAAAGATATAGTCAGTATATAATATTACACTAGTGACTACATGAGTCCAAAACTAGCCTACAGACTTTTGATCGCCACAGTATTATATAATTCAACAACTTCGTGGGAAATTCAAGATATAAACCCATGGCACGTTACTAAAACATCATAGCTAAACCAATATACCAGCTATTAGTCTTTCGTGTATTTTTTGTTTTATTTACTGCAACACTAATGTGTTTGGTTACTGTTATAGTATACTACAGAGAGTTAGAGGCGTGTTGTGCTGAAACTAGATAGAATAAGTCAATTAATACCTACAAACTAACAAACATAAGTAGTATATAAACAGTATTTCTGTAAATGCACAAAATTATTATATAGGGGTGTCACAATACACCCGAAGCGTACCATGATATATTGCAATACTTAAGCAACGTATTGCAATACGTACCACAATATGTAATTATAATGAGTTATGACTATTAAGATATACTTCAATGAATTATATTTGTTTGAACTGAATGAATTGTTCAAATGTATTGCAAAAATAAACAGAAGGTAAAATGAAACTATAAAAACTTTTTCGTTTGATTAGTAACTATTCTTGACAAGACTAGCTTATTTTAAACCAAATGTGAAAACATTAAAAGGTCGAGCATTTCTGATACTTAATTATTTGGAAAACTAATAAAAAGTGAAAATATCGCTAAAACCGGAACATTCATTTCACAACCCGATACAAAACAGTTAAGCTCCACATTGGTGTATATCGGTTTATTGTCACACCCCCTAAAAATTATACATGTACTTGAAACAATAATATAAGCAGAATGCTACATGGCCGTCTACTATTGTTTCCTGTTGATGTAAGATGAGTTCTATTTTTGATGTCCCCGTAGGGACGTTCATAAATTGCGCTCGCCGCCCATATTTCAGGGCGTCGGCACGGGGTATTGGGTATAGTTTTCAACTAGCAATAACCACGCCTCGGATAAACCTCATTGGCTATGGTACCGCCACTGCGCAAAGCTAATGTTACAGTAATTTTATGAAGTTTATATCTCTTTATCAATTTACTATTATGATAATATATCAAAAATTAAAAATAATATAAAAAAATATAATAGTACAAAGCATATTTACTATCTCTCAGTTACATCAAGTTTAATATTTTTTAAAAAGAAGATTAAAAACTAAATCTAATTTACTATTTTTTAATTACCTCCCTTTACATTTTATATTGAAGTATTTATATCATGAAAAACTTGTATGAAAGATTTACCATACGTTGTGTCATTTTGTGGTACAACGTTTTACAACCGTACGTATAGTATAGTACATGTACATACACAAGGCTAGATAAAAGTCATGTGTACGGCCAATTCACCTAAAATTCATTCACACTGTTATAGAGGCACGTGTCGCTCGACATATCATATACATGTATTAATATTTTTCTTGCCCCGGCATATATAATTAATTAAGTGACATCTGAGTTTTTAATGCTGTTTATTACATGCATGCACTTAATTAAGATCGAATAAAGTATAATTAATGTAAAACGTTAACATTTTGAGACTAAGAAAGTGCCTCGATCTTTAATTGATTTAAATTGAATTTATCATACATTTGTATCTAAATCTGTGTCTGTCGTTGAATTTATGCTGAGGAGGGGTAATTAATGATTATAATATAATTAACCAGTTTTCCTGGCATCTTAATATAACAGTAAGATATATATATCTCCGCAAATAATTAACTGATCTTCACCGATGGAGATACGAATGGATCCCTGACAAATTGTCTTCAACAAAATCTCCCAGAAAGAGTAATTATACATACGTACTGATGCGGACTTGCTTTATGTTGTCCAATCCATGAAACCATATTCGATACCGGCATATTTGGCCTATTTAGGGATCTCGTTCCGTAGTCCAATGGTTAATTAAGGTCTTACACTTGTATTAATTAATTAGCCTAACTAGTCCTCATCGCTAGTTGTGAATTCGAATCCCACTCCGAGGAAAGCTGGGTAAGCCCCTAAATTACCCTGGCTGTCGGTTCGGTGATAAACCCCGGCAATAAAAATTCGAATCATAGATGATTGTAAATGAATATACATGTAGTCGTAATTATAAATTTATGCCATGAAAATTACATTAATAAAACATTACACAAAGTAACAACAAAAATTGAAGCAGCAGCAGCAGCAGCAGCAGCAGCAGCCGCAGCAGCAACAACAACAACAGCAGCAGCAGCAACAGCAGCAGCAGCGACAACAACAACAACAACAACAACAACAACATTTAAAAATGTTTAAGCATAGGACGTAGAACTTATAAATATGTTTATACTAGCGTTTGGTGTACTGTAATATATCCACGTCAGCTTATTTGATATAATGACACGATGTCAGAATTATTGGCAGTGACGTAAAGTCGCCCATTTCCAACATTATAGCCGACATTCTGTGGATGTTTGATACCGTCAGATTTTGTAAGCAATATTCTTCTATCCCTGGTATAGTCGAGGCGAATAATCTCTAACTGATCCGTCATATAGTAACTCACGAACAAGTTTCCGATATTATCCATTACCAAACCTCTTGGACCCTTACCACGTACCTCCCTGATGTTTTTTACGTCACCGTTCTCGCCGAGTGTAGTGATCGAATTCATCTGTCTGTCCGACACATATATCTGATCAGCGCCTGTGTTTATCTCAACGTACCACGGCCATTCAAACAATCTACCATTCTGACCGTCAAACGCAACATTCCACAAAACGACCCCTTGTAAACTCAGCGACTTCACACATTTCTCAGCAATGCTGGTAACAATCAATTTGTCTTTGAATACACCGATCGCATGACAGTCGAATTCAACGTCTAATTCTTCTTCTATCTTAATGTTTTCAACAAGTCTTATGAATTGGATTTGTTTACGGTCCGGCATAGTAACAACAGCCTTTTCCTGATTCAATAAATCTACATCAAAAGGTGGTGTTGACAACTGGATGGAATCAGATATCACGTGATTTGGTCCTATGAGTTTAATCCGCTTGTTATTATTATCAACAACCAACAAACTACTGTTTTGTAAAACTACTATTCCAGTTATCCAGCACGTCTTAAGATCTTCTGCTTCACGAATATTTATGTTTTCTAAATAAGATGCACTTCTTTCCGAGACTGGTTTTCTAATGCTGTACTCTTCTGGCGTCATATGCCGTCCGGCATACGTGTTTAGCTCAAGTACTCGTTCACTTCTAGGAATTATGTCATATTCTTTTGTGAGTAGTTGTACTTCGCCAATACTTTTTAAATTGTCTAAAACAGATTCTGCTTTTTCGTTGACTCGAAATTGTAGAACAACTTTATGGGCTTCGTCGTGAATTTGTTCAAGAACCTTTGTCATCTTTTTATGTCGCTCCATAAGATTCTGCACCGATATGAACAAACTTAGATCACGTTTCTCCTTTCTTGCCTCACCAATATAGGCTTCGCTCGCCTCTAAATTGAAGATAATTTCATTTAGAGACGATACATGATCTTTCATTTCTGCCTTCTCTACTGTGCACATCTTCTGTAAGTCGTCAATGACTTTAGCAGACATCTGTTCAATTCTTTCAATCATTTTGTATTTTACATGTTTAATTGCTTTTGTAATATCATTTCTTTTCTTATCGATATTTTTCATGTCTCGAGCTCTTTCCTTTGCAACGCTTTTGCATTGCTTAATTAGATGGTATATTTTCTTTCTGCAAACATCTGCTGATCCCTTGTTCGAGAAATCAACACATGCGTCGGCGATGGGAATCACAAGTTCACACCTTAAAATAAAAACATTCATGATATTTCCTCCATACCAGTATTTTAACATTAAAAACACACAAGTATAGCTGACTAAGGGGGCATGCATGTTTCACATTTTGTTAAAGATTCAATGTCGCAATATTGGTTTGAATTTTTGATCGATTTGACTAGACTGATACATAACAAAATGATTAATATACAGAACATCTGCTGATACATTGTATAAGACTTTAACATATCAAACAAATACATTAATAAAAATAAATATCATACTTTCCATGGTAGGCCCTCTTACATTCACAGCATATCATACAATTATGATTAACACAAAAGAAATCCTCATGTTTTCCAACATGTTCCATACATTCATTGTACGGGGATGGTGGTTGGTTCGATCCTGAAGCTGTGGTAAAATTCTGTGTATCGTTCTCGCGATATCGGTTTCTTGTCGACCGTCCTTTCAATTTTGACGCCATTATCGTCTATATTGGAACCGTTGTAATATTATAAATAACGTGCTAAACCTATTCTTTGGGTAGACATTGTATGTAATTTAATTAAATAATCGTGTCGTCTTTTGTTTCAACGAACGGATCACTTGCTCCATATTCGCACGAGAACACATATGGAACAATTATAAGGTTTGAACGTAAAACAATAGCGGTATACATGCATGTACTAAAGGTGTACAGTACTCAGTTACTAGTATATAGTCAAATCCCGTATAATCGTATTATGTCTATAAACATGTGTCTGTAATCTTGTATTATTTATTGTTTAAGTTTATTCCCCATGCCATGACAGTGCTATCAGATGACATTGTCTCTCTACTGAGGCAAATCGCAATTAAATACATTAAAAATAGTTCGATCATGGCCTATCCAAGTTTCATGCAATTTATCTTAACGAGCAATAACCGTCCAAGTACGTTTAATTTGATTAACCCAGTATATGAATAAATATTTTAATTGACTTTCCATAATAATAATTTCACGGTACCTCGTAAATAAGTACGTGTTTACAGGGCACAATATTGGACACAACATGCAAGTAACTGCCAGGCTTACAAGTATGTTTGTACTGTATTTATGTACATTTTGTATCGTTAATGTAATAGGATCCTAACTCCCAAGTGTGTTACCTCAAAATGGGGCGGACAGATTTTGGAAATGTTCATACATTTAATAGGTTTCCATGATAGAAACTGAGTTTACCATGACATTTTTCCAAAACAGTGACATTCTTTTGAGCTATTTTCCATTGAAGTTTGCATTGAAGTCTATGATAGTGGGCCATTTTTCAAAGATTAAAAACAAAAGAATATATCCATTCCAATGAAAACTCATGATAAAAGATGTAATTTGACAAAGACAAATATAGGTCACCATGCAATATCTAAAGAAATTGATATTTTTCAACAACTCTTGATGATTTTTTTTTAGATTTGTAAAATAAATTTTAGTATCCGAGTTAACTATCAAAGAAATAATGACAATGTACGTGGCAATACTAATTTTGTGTAGCATTGTGCATATAGGCATACATCAGAAAAACTGGAAGTAAGTATTCTAATACATGTATATACATTAAACATAAAAAAGAACAATACTACGAGGATTTCTATTTAGGTAAATTACGTCATATTCGTGTCAATGTAGTGTCTGTACAATACAGTTAAATATTGGTTATTAAAGTGTGTTTTCCTTGTCGTGACAGTGAGCTCAGATTCACTCACAAATTAACATATGTCGTTGGTGTGTTTAAAATGCTTGTAGTGTTCTTCTTTTTTTAAAGTGTAAAATTCTAAACGGTAGACTTCGGAATGAAGTTATACAGGTGAATTTATCCAATGCGTATTTTAACTCACCTTAAATTTACTCTGCATTGTAAAACATTAATATTTAACCGGTGAATAGTTATAGCCTTATAGGCCATTCAACATTTTATACATGTACACATGGTGATTCAACTAATCTGAATTGCTGTACACATTTAATTGTTATTTTAAATTATTTTGTTGTAAATTAGTATATTTGAGTATAATTTAATTTTAAATCACTCGCAAGAATTAAGGATATGTATATTAAGTTTATGAATTAGGTCTATTCAGGTTCGTAAAAAATGATAAAATCATACATGATTACACGTAGTGTCAAACTCGTCTTGTTATTTTTTCCTAATATACTAAAATTGTCTTTACAGTTTGTCCTAATTTCTCGTCCAATGAAATCTCCGCATTTCATTTGATATTTGAAAAATATATCGCATAAAATGTGCTAAAACCTGATATGGAGAAAATACGTCACTTATCTTTCTGTATATACAGAAATTAAGACAAACTGTAAATCAGTTATCGTTCATAATTTGAATTGTATGCGACATATATATCACTGCGCTCCGCTCCGCGTCGCTTGTAATATATCCCATAAAATTCAAAATATGAACGATAACTAATACATATATATAATAATGTTTTATGTGCTATCTAATCGGCAGAACGAACATATGACAATATTTATGTTACTTGGCCTTACATATATTATAATTATCATCTTGTAGGCGTTTCAAAAATGATATAATAATACCAGAGACTTAGATTATGTAATACATTTTGTATGTATGTTTCTGATATCATAATACGTATAAAAGTTCAAAGTTCGGCATTAGATGAATTACTATATATGTTGGGCTACTAAATATAGCAGTTTATGATTAGATAAACGTTTGTATAAAACGACTATCTAGAACTATCGAAGATATCAGCATTTTTAATAAAGGGAGGTAATTCAAGAAACTTTTTTATTAGTATTAATACTGTTTAGCCGTAAAAATATTATTACATATTAAAAATTGTAATTGTTTATATAATCTACATTCAATCAAATAATAATTTAAATATCTATGAGTTGTATTAAATTATTTTGTATTCGCTCAAGCAAAGTTCATATACCAACTGTTCTCTTACTAACGTTAGCTTTGCGCAGTGGCGGTACCATAGCCAATGAGGATTATCCGAGGCGTGGTTATTGCTAGTTGAAAACTATACCCAATACCCCGTGCCGACGCCCTGAAATATGGGCGGCGAGCGCAATTTATGAACGTCCCTACGGGGACATCAAAAATAGAACTCATCCAATAGCAACTGAAAATAGTAGTTAACGTGCGGAGTTTGAACGTATTGAAGCAATTAGTGATCTTGTGTTCCTACTATCGGTTTTATTTTCACTACGGCGCATGAAGTTATCATAAGAAAGAAGAAAGAATCGTGACTGTAATACATTTGTTTGTATTTAGATATGCTTCATATTTAATAAAATATAAAAATAAGCACTTCTTTTGTATCGTGTTTCTTTATTATGGTCTTATTCGACATCTGCTATAGTATTTACTGTATCAAACTTTGAACTTTGAGCTCCAGACACAAGAAATATCTTTAAAAAAGACAGTGTATGAATTAATGTATTTAGTCATATTAAGTATAAATTAATTCCCACTAAATGTTAACGGTTTGTCAAGAACGAACGAAAATTACAGGTACTGGGCTTAACTTCGATACAATACTAAGTATTTTCATGCCAAAACTGAAACCCGTAGATAAAAAATATGTGAAGTCATACTGGACTAAACTACCTACCAATATTAAAGTGTTTTCATGACAGACAGCTAAGCTGAAAAAAAAGCTCGAGCACAATATCAGACCCCTCAAGTATGTGCTCCTATCATAAAGAATGGTTGTCTGTGAGCTCAGTCGATAAAATATAGGTAGGTCAGCTCACAAAGTAAAGCACAGAATAAAGTTCTAGAGTTTATAATCGAGTCCGAATGTCGACAATTAACGAATGTCTCCCATTCACGAGCGTTTGATTGAACACATATATAAGATATTCCCCTATGTAACATAATTATAGAAATGAAAATGACAAAGGGTAATAACCCCGCTGGGAAAACCGTACACCCTAAAATTTTTCTATACGCATGTCTTCATATAATTACTGTCTGTGACAGTTTGAAGCAAATCCGTCACAAAAATGTAGGAGGGGTTGTGCACGTAAGATTTCAAATAATTAAAATGACAAAGGGCAATTACTCTTGTGGGAATGATAAATGCTACATATATTTATTAACGTACATCTTCATATGATAATTTCTTATTTGTGAACGTTTGAAGACGATCCGACTTTAAATAACTACAGGATAAGTTGTTGGCACCGTATTTTTTCATTTCCAGAAATGAAAACGACAAAGGACAATAACTCTGGTTTGAAACGATGTACCTAAACTGTAAACTGGTTCCCGTTCCATGATGCAGTGCACAAGGCCAACAGGTACGGCCTAAAAATTCCAGGACGCTGATTGGTCTATTTCGATTGGAATCCGGGCAGAATTCTGCCCGGGGGATCTCGCGAGACTTTGCATTATCGATGCACATTTCGCGCGTAATTTAAATAATAGATACAGATTAGGGAACTGGATAGTTATTTTCTGATCTTGGTCGTTGGAACACTTAATTAAGTAGCATATTTAAATACACACAGCGTACTTAAATGTATTTTGAAATAGAATACCGATCCGTAAAAAATATATTTAAGAAATGTTTTTAAAATCGAGTAGAGACTCGATCACGGTCCGTGAGGGATTTCTTTTTTCACTTATGTAGATTTTTGTAATTTTTATTATGAACTGTCAACTAACTTTAATCACCGCACACAATTGCAACTTTTTGAGTGTTACAACCAGATTTTATACTCTTATAAAATTCATATAAATATGCGATGCTAATAATAAATTTAAAAGTCGTGCCCACTGATCTGATTCTGGACTACGTGTTTTAATATTAATTAATGCAAACAGTATAGTTGATCATCAACTGACCAGTACATATCATTGTCTCAATTTCAATACATGTATTGATAAAATCAAGATAAGTAGCCAATTAAGAAGTTGTTATGCAATATTACGTAACACGACCGTCTCACTTCCAGGACCCTTATAAGGGAGAAATATTTTATGGATCATTTCACCGAAGGGGGTCAATATATTCTTTAGCGATTTTAATTGTAAATAAAGAAACGTAAGTTTTAAAGGAATTAATACATATTAGACTATGCATATATTTATAAAAAAGAAACAACAATTAAAAAAATAAATCAAGGCATTAATTGATAGTTTCAATATATGTATCTTTGATATATTATATGACTATACTGTAACGAATATTCACATAGTAACTTCTAGCATCTATATATCTTTTTATTTTGAATAAAGGGTATCCATGAGGTATTCAAACATAAGCACTAACATCTCCGCGTACATTTATCAGATGTACGGAAATCCTCGATGTTTCTTTGAATGAACAGCAACCAATGAAATAGCTCAAACGGGTTGACCAAACGGAACGCTGGAAATTTTAGACCGTACGTACCTGTTCCTTTGGTGCACTGCATCATGGAACGGGAACCAGTTTACGATGTACCCAGAGGATTGTGGACGCACATATTCATATGAGAATTAATAACATTGTATCTTACAATATGCATGTACTGATTCATGAAGAATAAATAAATGAACAAACGTTATCATATCATAGACCAAGATGTATCACTACAATATCGGAACCTTAAACTACAATTTCGCCTCGAACAGCTATGATATTTGTATCATATTGCCCCAAACACACAATGTGTGCACCAAGGTCACGTGCTACCTTACAGTATGGTGGTACGTACATTGCGTCATCGCCAACCTGTCGCTTCTAAGATTAATTGTGTTTTTATTTTAAATTTAAGAACTCGGAAAAGTAAAGAAAAATAATATAGCGCACCAATGGCAATTGTAACTAAATGAATTGTAAGAACATTTCATGGTCTTAATCAATGTCTCATATAGGCGTGAAAACGGGATAAAGTATTTTTCTGAATAGTCCCACCCGGACATCTGCCACAAAAAATGAAAAAATATCCCGTTTTCAGGCCTTTGTCGACGATTCTAACCACAATCCTTCTTCACAACATCATAGGTTGGTGCGCTACATCATTTTAAAGTATTTAAATGATTTCATACAAAAATAAGGCAATTTACCTGTGAGTCGAGAGGTGGTGTTAACAGATATAGAAGGTCCGGGGATCAACTGATGACGTAGTGTACTAGTTGCCATTGTTGTTGACGCAGTCGATAATTATAGAATGCCCAAACACTATATAATGTGGGCCCCTAACCATAATAATACATGTCAAAATCGCTATAATCTTTAAATTTGTCTCAAACACTATGATATTATACCCATATACTAGCTTCTTTATATAGCCCAACAACAATATGATATCTAGATATAGGTTCCCATGCATTATATAATATGGGTCCCCAAACGCTATATAAAATATAAGGGCTCAGTGACAATTATATTGGTGCCTGGCACAGTGTACAAAGAGCATTGGCGCCAGCAGCGTTGGATATAGAACACAGCACTTGGTGACGGTAAATGTTGTAAACTTTCCAAACGTACATGGTGAAAGACTGGAAATGATTACTTTTAGAGGTGTCTAGCCGTCAAGAGGAATAAGTTTGGTCACATGATCGCCATGTGACTACATTTGCTTCATTCTTAAATAAATTATCGTATTAAAATATTTTCTCAAAAATTGTCACATGTTTAAATATTTAAAATATGAATTTAAAAGATCGGTTTTCATGAGTTGATAAGTCTAAATAACATTTTATTAAAAAAAAACGAAAGCACTTCCTTCCCCTCACAAAACATGGCTGCCCTGACGCCATGTCCGCTATGACAAAGACATAAGTTCAGGATTTTATCCTGATGGTATCACATTCTCTCAAACTCAACCATTTAGAACTAAAGTCAAATAACAAGAGAAAGTTGTTTTGTACAGCGGGGGTAGAAAGCTTCAAAGAAATTTGGAGCTTTCGCTATTGAATTTATGGAATAATATGAATCTGGACTCGTTATCATTTGCTTTAGCAGAAATAAGTTACTCTGTTGCAAATCTTACAAAGAAAAATTTCAGATCGAGTGTTGCGGAAATAAATCATGTAAGTGTTTTCTGTCAAGCTTAAGATTTCACTGCCGTTATGTAGTATTAACAAATATTTTTTTATATCTCTTTCGTACTCAAATATTTTCGAACCATTGTAGAATTCGAATTCAATTTATTATAAAACAAGCATATGATTACAGCATGCATGTTTGGAGCAAACATTTTCATTTGGATAACATTTTTTTCAGCTGGTTAGCCAGCACGGAGCTGAGGCAGATAGGCACCTGTTTCGTTGCTTATTTTCTCATGTGGACTTCAGCAGTGATGGTAAAAGTGCTGGGAAAGATTTCCATCAGGTAAGAAAGTAATGATATTTTGTACTGTTTATAACATGAATATTCACAGGGACAGTGATCAGTGTTGAGCAGACAAATGTTAGAATGGCAGAATTTTTTGCCCCTGGTAATACAGCGCTCATTTACATCAAGGACTTATATACATACATGGATTCGCAACTGCTAAAAATAGATCAAACGATATCGTTCGGCGATCCCACAATGCATTGCTATATACTCAGCAATGTCCGACAGCTGTATTTGGGTGTTTACGAATTTGATTATACTAATAAAACTCTGGCAATTGGGCACGGGAAATTGGTAAAGGATGTAACAAATTCCTTAAAGATATTGAGATACATTGATAATCCACAAAGTCTAAGTATAACTGTATAAGCATCGAAAAAGGCATCAGTCGAACATTTTAAATTCCAAGATGGCGGACATCTGTTATAATCCTTTCGTCTCCGAGATTAAACATTCGGAATACCACGGATATTTTCGCTGTTATTATCATTAGGATATCACGGATTTTTTCGTATTTTCGCTTTTGTAAACAATAGCTTGTATTCCCGTTGATTCACGTCTTATTATCGCGGGATTTGATTACTTTAAACTGTTAATACGGAAGTTGCGAATCCATGTATGTATATAAGTCCTTGTTTACATGTAACGCTGCAAGGGTTTTTCAATTAACTTATTAAGCTGATGTCTGTTAGTATGAGTTATACGTTTACAGAAGATTCCATTTCTGTATTCCTGTATTTTTTGGTAGTATTAATATTATTATAAAACAAAAATAAACTATTAAATGCAAATCCAAATACTTCAAACAAAAAATCTAGGGCCTCCTTATTTTTATGCCCATTTTGGAAGGTTGTGAGGAAATTAATCATGTTGGCTTTGTGTCATTACACCTAATCTTCAGCTGTCTGCGAAAAAAGCACTTGTCCGGTTGTCCGGGACAAGTAATTATTGACTCAGACAAGTAACTTTTGCGGTAATTATTATTATGACAATTTATTTATAGAGTATAAAAGAAAACTATTCACTTTTGGCGATTCGGACAAGTAGTTTCAAATCCTAAATTCACAGACTACAAGTTCAGTACTTAAAAAATATTAAGATAATTCTTCGCAACTTTCAATTTGTAAGGATTTTGATTTAGGGGATAGTGAATATTTAATTCTATGTTTTTAAATTTATTATTTAATTATAAGATGGCACTAACTGAGTTACTGAGAGTGGTAACTTACCACTAATGTTGTCATCAGTTTGTTTGTTTACAAAATTTACTTTAGCTGACCTTCAAACGCTTGAATGGAAACAGATGCCATGTGGCATCATTAAAGTCTTGTTTACGAGATTAGGGAAATGCTTCAAAATAAGCTATATCACAGGAGTACAGGAAATGACTACAACTCACATCCTGGAAGGGGAGCACAGTAAATAAAATATATTTGTGCTGTCATGGAATGTGACACTTGATATTAAATTCACCAAATTGAATGTTTAACTACCCTGTTACAAGTTTTAAATGAATAATTAGACTAGAAAAATTACTCAAATCGGAAGTGATATTACTTATTTTAAAAAAAACTGATTTTTTTCCAAAATTTTCTCACTACCCATGCCCGTCAAAAGGGGAAATTTAGCACAACAAATTCCAAATGGGGAATATATAATAACCAGGGATTTCCCTTACGCAGATTTTCTGCGTCCCTGACGCAACTTTGTGACCCAGGACCCACATTTCTGTGGTACTTTGCATCCTGGGGACCCGCAATCGGATCTGACAAATAGATATTTTCCTTCCTGCTAATTGAGTGATCAGTATATTATATATGCACATGGAGACTATAGTCTACACAAAATCACTAGTCAGTTTGATAGTACAGTTGAAATAAAACCATAAATCATGTGAATTTGCTATTGTATTCATGATCTCAATCACTTGATGGTATATAGTGTGATAGATTTATAGGTTATCTGAACTTAAGCAAAAAAATGCATATCCATATACAGGACCCATAAAATTTCTCAAGGACCCCAAAATACAAACCCTGAGGGTCCTGGGACCCTCATATAAAAATCCTAGGGAAAACCCTGAATAACATCTATTTTCTATGGAATATGTGATTGATATTTAGTTGTTTGAATCATAAATTTATGTAAATATTATTACACTGTAATTGGAGACAATGATGCAAAAACTGTTACATTTTTTTCTTTTTACATGATCATGTGGAAAACACTCCTTGTCAGGGGATTATTCTGGCTAATTTAGGGGAAAAATAAAGGACATTTTGCTAGGGGAAATATAGTGCAATATAAGGCAGTAAATATAGCGAAAAAAAGATCACTGAAAAATGCTGGGTATATTATGAAAACAGCTAAACACTAATTATGTTTAGTTTACAATATCTAAATAAATATTTCTTAACTGTGGTATTTTGAAGCATTAATACCTTATATTTTTAATCTAGTTTTCATTATGTTCTAGATTTAATCAAACATGCTTTGTTTTTTTCTTCAGACCCAGTTTTTGATACAGGAGTGTACCTCACTTCTGAGCAAGCCAAACTTTGTTTCAACCTTGTGTTTTGCTGTAGATAGTCCACTTCATCAACAAAAGGCAAGCATTTCATTTGTTTTGTGTGCAATTAAATACAGGGCTTTTTTACCTTCCATAAAAGAGGCCGAAATTTGGTGACTTCCCAATTGCAAAAAGGCTGTTTTTTCCCAATGTGAGGCAAGAATCCCCAAAAATACAATGCTATTCTAACTCTGTTGTCTAACCTTCTCAAAATTTGGCCAAATATCGCACAAGAATTTCCCAAAATGAAAGGCTAAGGCCCCTTCCCAATTTTTTAAAAAAGGCCCTGATATATGATATACAGTGCAACCTCCCTACAACAGTCACCAATGGGAAGGACAAAAATGGCTGTTGTAAGGAGGTGGCTGTTGTTGAGAGATTGAAAATAGAGTAAAACATCAATTTGAGTTGCTAGTACATTGGCTGTAACAGAGAGGTGACTGTTGGTCAGAGGTGACTGTTCATGGAGGTTTCACTGTATAATCTAATTTACTGAAAAATAGTTTGTATACTTTTGGCAATAAACCCAAGATTTTTTTGTTTTGTAGCCTTAACTGTTAGTGTGCTGGAGAATGTCACATAAAGTTCATGTAAACATTATCTCACTCTGGAGACAGCTTTGTTTCAGTTTTCAGCCAATATGAATACATGAGATAATCTATGATTGTGTATTCTATTTTCTTGAATATGTTTGTAAAAGTGATCACATGTATTGAATATTAGGCCATAAGTGGAGTTCTTTTGATCTGTTATTAATAGTGATAGTATTAAGTAACCCTGAGTAAACTTTCAAAAATTGAACTTGGCTTGAAATGCCCGTAAAATGATTCTTTTTATTACATATAAACTGATTTCTTTTTCAGACCTTAAGACCATCGGTCCATCTGTTTCCACAGATCAGTAAGATATTAAGACTTACTCGTGTTCAAGAAGTAGTGTTTGGTCTTGCACTACTAGACTCCTCAATCACAGAAATCAGAGCTTATGCTAACCAATTTGTGAAACTCAAGTTACCTGACTTACTACGCTCATACGTAGATGCTGGTAAATGAAATCTTATATTTGCTTTCTGACTTGCAATAATATAGCATTGATTGGCTTTCTAATAATTTCACATTCAAGGCAGAGATTGCATTAATTGAATTTGAGATTTTGTTTTTGCTTTCAGTCATATAACTTAAGGTGGAACCAAACGATTGAAATAACGTCGTTTTCGACGTCAAAACGCTCATTTTTACGGTATTTATAGTGCCTCTCTGAAAACATCTATCGCTCTATCAATTTAAGTAGATATTTAATGAAATAAACATTTAATAGTGGAGAATAAAATTACCTACATGTAGGTATAGATTTGATGTTCATGACTTAATCATAAGTGCAAATAAAACGATTTTAAATGTAAAATTTAATGTTGTTTTCTTCTCACTTTCAAACTTAAGTTATTTTTATTAAAAATCTGCCCGAGGGATTTTTTTTATTTTTGACTAGAATGAAGTTTGATGTGTCATCTACTGTTCTCGTAAATTTTAAGAAAATCTATCGAGCCGTTTTTATTTTATCCAATCTTCCCTATATATCGTTACCCTACAAAACGCTCATTCGCCTTCAAAAACGTCGTTTGACACATTGTGTACAGCGCTGTTCTCTCTGTTCCGGGTTGGCTCTCGGTTGGTTCCGGATGAGTAACCTGGCGAAACCCTGTCAAACCAGGAGTACAACCTTGGTGACACTGTAGTCATCCATGGCAGTCCTGGATGGACCTTGTTGTTCTAGCGCTATCGGGCAATCAGTCCCGTATTTGTTAAAATGTTTAATACATAATACAACCAGGGCTTACCGGGAAATATTAAGAACCTGCTTAATCCTTAAAGCTACTAGACAGAACTGAGGTAGGTCCGGTGTTGTACCTGGCTGTAGCATGATATACATGTGCACAAGGTATTAATGTTCCGGATTATTGGACTACATGCGTGGTTGACATTTAAGGTCGATATACCGGTTATATGCCACAGAGAGGTCCCGGTGTACATAACGTTTTCAAGCTACCCCGTTTCATTAAAACGTTTTGAGATTACCCCCTCCATTTTCAAATGCCCAACCCGGTAATCTGAAAACGTATTTAATAGATTACCCCGGGTAATTTGAATTTGAAAATTCATAATAAGAGAGAGCTTGCACACGAATAGGGAGATTACAAATACAAATGCATGTACTACATTTATTTAGCAACCATAATGTGAAGTCGATCCCCATCACAGACGATTTTGATTTTGCATTTGCAAAATAAAGGAAATTTTTAGGATTATTTAGGAGTGTAGCGATACTTTTTGTTATTCGTCTAAGTTGTTTGATATTATTGCATAATGCGTCATACGTCAATTATGAATATAAATGTTAAGCGCTTTCCTCTTAGGGAGATTCTGTGAACCTCTAGTTTTACCAAAAAGGGTCTGAGCTTAATACATGTGCTATAATAACAAATAATGTGGTCCTAATGACGAAATCATATGACGTCATATACTGTTCATTTCTTCATTATGGAATCATATTTTGCCAAAAAAATAAATAAAAACAATTAAATATTGTAGGTTTTCTGAACACAAGTAAGTGTGTGATTGCAAAGGTCAGGTCTTTCAATTTTGTTCATTAATTGAATAAGAGTGTATACTCTCCATTAGTCTGGAGTTCCTTCCCCTTACACTATGTTATCGGTATTTGTAGAGCATGTCCGGGAACCAGACTAACTCTCCATGACCCTAATAGGATCCCATAGCTTCATGTAATTATAGCGTACATTCAGTTAAGAAATACAGGAATATATATGTGAATAAACCTTGTTGACTGTGAATCATACGAATGAATTATAACCTGAAATATAAACATTCTGTCCATTAAATTTAACATAGGATGGGGAGGCGTTTGAAAACGTTTTCAAGTTACCGGGGAGGATTATTATTCAACGGGTGAGGGAGTTTGAAAACGTTTTAATGTTACTGGGGCCGGTACTTTGAAAACGTTTTTAAGTTACCGGGGGTAACCTGAAAAGGGAGAGCTTGAAAATATATAATGTTACACCGGGACTATCACTGCGACAGTGTGAATCGGGCTTACACTTGAACGTTCCGATGACATCATGCATTTTTATGCATTTAAATCAAATCTGAAACAACGGACTCGTTTGTTGTTATCATGTTTGTATATTTCAATAGCAATCATTTTCGCTTATATTAAGTATCTGTATCATAAATGCGCTATCACAACGGGGTCGTAAATCTGTTTTTATGAGTCAAAATTAATATTTACCCCAAAAAATAAACATACATAGAATGCATATCATTAAAACAACACATCTAAATAAACTTCTCAATTATAATATAATAATTATATATTATGTAAATCATGGAACCTTGTTTTTTATACAAAAAATGGAATTAATAATCACGATTATCTTCCATTTTAGTTCACTAGAGCGGCCAAGTTTTTTCAATTTTGTCATATTATTTATTTACGCATATGTACACAAAATTAAGCACGCTAAAATGATATTGTAAAATTGTTTATTGTTATCTGAAAAAACTGACAATCGGATTAAGGTTACTGACAGACAATGTATCATTAATTCAAGCAAATAGTTTTAGATCATTGTGTACAGTAAATAAAATAGATGTAAGTATGCATTAGATACCAAAACCAGACGTGTGTTTGAAACGACGTTCTTGAAAGCGAATGAGCGCTTTATAAGGTAATGCTATCATTCAAAGCTTTAATAAAATTAAAACGGCTCGATAGATTTTCTTAAAATTTACGAGCACAGTAGATGACACATCAAACTTTATTATAGACAAAAATAAAAAAAATCCCTCGGGCAGATTATTAATAAAAATAATTTAAGTTTGAAAGTGAGAAGAAAACAACATTAAATTTTACATTTAAAATCGTTTTATTTGCACTTATAATTAAGTCATGATCATCAAATGTATACCTACGTGTAGGTAATTATATTCTCCGCTATTAAAATTTTATTTCATTAAATGTTTCCATAAACTGATAGAGCAATAAGTATTTTCAGAGAGGCACTATAAATACCGTAAAAATGAGCGTTTTGACGTCGAAAACGACGTTATTTCAATCGTTTGGTTCCACCTTAAGGTTTATGATTTTGCAATGATATAGCATTAGTTGGTTTTCTAATTCCAGGGCTGAATTATTTCAATTAATTCTATTTTGCCTATTTCTCAATACTGTTGTCAGGCATAATGACTATAACTAGACATATGACACTTTCTCATATAATCGAGAATCTTAGGATTTCGTGGCTGAGACTGTCTGAAGTTGTTGGATCTTGTAACTGAACTGCTATGTATGATTTTGTATAGATTCGGCTGTAAGGCAGGAGGGAGGGCTTCAAGATATTGCTATTGAGGTTCTTCACCTGTTGCTTGCACATTTGGTTCATTCTAAGGAACAGTTTGCTATTGGTGCTGAACTTAAAGAAGCTTTCTTGAAAACTCTTAGAAAAGGTCAGTATTCTTAAATTATCATGACAAATTTTTGTATTACACCCTTGGAACCATGTTCTTTGATGATTAAAAAGGAATGGAAATAATGTTATGTACAAACCAGATAAGCTGAGTTAATTCATTATTTCAAACTCTTTCTGAGAGCCTAATTAGTGATTTTTCTCAGATTATTGAATGTATTCTTAAAGTGCCTCAGCTTAATTCACTGGAGTGTTTCAAGATGTTCATAATTTTTATACATGTTTGACAACCTGTATGTTGAACTTTTCTACAAATGTGGCATGTTTGTGTTTATTGTTTCAGATTTTCCCAGAGATCGTGTCCCAGTTGTTATTGGACCACTGCTTTACCCAGAAACAGAAGATATTTCTATTGATAAACTAACATTTGTCACCAGTATGCAGAAAACACATGTAAGTAACAGATAATCAAGATGGTTGTCTTGTGTATTTTTCTGTTGTTAAATAAGTTTATGTGAATTGCAGTGTGGCTTATGTAAATGACTGTGTGTTTGATAGAAAGATGTACTTTTCATGAACATTGAATGTAGCAAGTTAGAATCTTCTGAGCTGTGAATGAAGTATGTTATGTTAATGGTTCAATTGTTGTTTAATTGTTATCTTAAAGAGTACTATCTCAGTCTATCTGTGCAGTGATCTGTTTAGCCTTGCATGTTTTAACCACATAATTATTTATTATCAATTAGTCTTGAGTTTTAAAAGCAGAGGTTTTTGTCTAATTCTGTTGCAGCTGGATGCCTCCCTGGCTGATATGATCCTAGAGTCTGGTTTTTCCTGCACTTCAACGTAAGTTGTTTTCAAATATTTGTGCAGTTGGAAAATATTGATAATTTTCATGCATTATTTTACTTTTGTTGGCAAATTTTAACAGTAAGATGTTTAGTTCTGAGATATAAGCCATAAGATGAGAAGCTGTTCTGAGAGATATCTCTCCCAGTAATAATTAAGTTACCTGTCTAATCACAGACTATTTCTTCATGTGAAATACGTGTTAGAATGTATTGATTTTAAAGCTGTGTTTATGATCCAATTATTCCTTCAGTTCTCTAGATAATGTTGTAATTCTTCAGTAAGCATATAGGTAAAAGACAGGGAGATAGAGAACTTTGTGTTGGCAGGTTGAGAAATTAAATTGTGTTACACTTCAAAAGTCATTATCATATTTTCATAATATTTACATTACACAAAAACAAACAAAATGGCACTGTTTTTTTCTATCATTGTCTTGGCTAAAAAATTATGTATATATTTTTCCAAGGGATTTTCTCTGAATTTTTACCTGTGTCGTATACAGGGTGCAACTTACAAATGAATGATTACAGTATTATTATGCAAACCTACAAATAATCATATTCATATCAAGTTAATTATACCCCTGCAAACGAAGTTTGAGAGGGGGTATATTGGAGTCACTCTGTCGGTTGGTCGGTCAGTCCGTCCGTCCGCATAAAGTTTGTGGAGCGAACTACTTCCACATTTTTTAAGCTATTGAAATGAAACTTGGAATATGTTATCACCATGAAGTGTAGATGTGCAAGACATAATTTTCATGCCCAGCAATTCACTCATTGCAGAGTTATGTCCCCCTGAATTAGCTGTATAGTGTACTATTGCAGTATTAGTGTCAAAGCGTCGGCGTGGGTATTAGTCACCTCTGTGACAGCTCTAGTTGTTATTGGTAGGTGATGAACTGGGATCTGTTACCAGTATCCATGTTTCCATTTCCAGGTTAGAAGAATGCAGGAATATGCTGATACAGTTTGGACAGAGGGATATCAACCCAAGTGTTGTTGCCAGGGTGTTAGGAATGATGGCAAAGTCTCCATCCATTTTAACTGATCATCCAGGCCAAGTTAGTACTTATTTAATTATTTATCTTCACTCAGTGCTAAATGGTACTTAAAGATATCTGTTTAATTCAACTGATATATTATAGAACATGTACTATAAACAATTCTGCTTCATAGTTTAGTTTGAATTATACATTTCTTACAAGTGGCATATCAAATAAAACTTTATGATGTAGTAAATGTCCTCTCTACATTATTTTCCATGGCTTTAACTTTAAACAAGAAATACAAGTGATTCAAATGGTAACAGAAATTATGGGACACCTTGTAGTATCAATATACAACTGTTGTGTTTTACTTCCTATAGGTCAAATGCTCATGTTTACCTTTGAGTGTCTTTCAGATATTGATTTGACTATGTAACAACGTTATATGTTAAAAAGCTTCCAGCTGTTAAAACAATTTAAAAAATATTTTAGATATTGCTTTATTAAACTAATGAGACTTTACATTAATCTAGGAAATAGCTGTAAAATGGCTTTGACTTGTCACAGTTGATTCATTGTAAAAATGATGTTTTCTAATTATTTATCTTTCAGTCCAGTGCTGCACCAGGAAGTGGGTGGGGTGATATGTCAGATAAAATAGATCAGCCTGGTGTGAACATATGGAATGTAGAGAACTTTGTACAAGTTGTCCAAGACCTGGTATGTCTTAGTGAATTACTTTGTATATAATTATCATAACTGTGTCGATAAAATTATTGCCATTAATTTGTTCCCAAGAATTGCATTCAATGGTCAATGGTTTTCAAGTTTATTAACCAACATGTCAGATGTTTTTCTCTGGGACTAAACATTGCACAATCAGCCATTGTTGTTTGGTGATCTATCCAGCTTTAATGATGGACACCAGACGTACAGCTGGGTAGAACCACAGACATTCAGAATGCTAAAGGATAGCTTTCTTACATGTTAAATTGTCCAGCCTCAGTGGGATTCAAACTGACGGACTAGTGACTTACTGTCTTGAGACTAAAACCACTCAACCCTGACCAATGGGGTCAAGTTAAATGTTTAATTTACTGGTAGGAATATGAAGTTTTCACCCTGTACTCAATTTTGATTTTTCCATTGATATAAAACCTGATTATGCCTTAAGAGATTAATATATTGTCAATTTTTATAAATGTAAAATGAACTTAATGGTTTGGACTGATGAATCAAACTGAATGGTATGTATCATTTTATTACTATCCATATCCAGACTAATTGATTACCTAACCTAGTGATGCGTCTTTCACAGTTTTACATTTCCTGTACATTTTTTTGTGTCAATTTCAGGCTCCGCACCTCAGCTGGCGTGATGTCGTCAATGAACTTGACTATTCCCAGTTTGTTGTTTCTAACAAACGAGGATTACGATTGTTAATGAAAGGCTTGATTCAAGGATTACAGGAAATCTTCCCTGTGGAGTATATTTACAGAACTTGGAAAAATACAGAGGGACAAGTAGGTTTCAATTTGAAGCTGTAGCTTTCTTTCTCTGTAATTTGATCACTTCAAAGAAAAAACTGCCACCGACAAAGTCATTTTTTTGTATTGCTTAAATCAACCCATTCATTGGAAAATACATAGGAGAATACAAAGCAGTTTGTGCTATGTCCAAAATTAAGAGTTTAAAAATTCCTCTATAAATGCCCAGTCTCCTCTATCATATTTCCTCTCTCCCTGGGGCCGCCCTGAAAAGACCATAGCTGTCAAATGGTCCGTTATACAAGATATTTAAAGTATAATATAAAGAAAGTTGAATGGACTCGGGGCAGTGAACTAGTCATGTTTATATTATTCACCGTGAATCTTGCTTAATGGCCAGGTTATGTTTGGATAAATAAGTATCATCAATATTTCCTTCATGAATTAACTTGATAATGAGGAAACTTCAGTATTGAGACCACTTTACCTTATGGTCCTTAAAAGGTCATCTTTATATTGAGATTTTACTGTATTTGTGGATATGGTTGTATTGGATCAATTAAGTACTTCAACATTTTTAATTAGACATATTTCTAACTCTCTTTGATTGTTATCTTTCAGTTGTCTTTTATCATGCAATCATTACGTAACCCTGATGTGTTCTGTTTTGCTGATTATCCATGTCATGCGGTTGTGATTGATATACTGAAGACTGCTCCTGATGATGAAAAACGAGACATTGCCACATGGTATGATACTACGTTAACGATTCATCAAACTGATATCCATAAACTGAAACAAATTTCTGTTACTTCAACCTTTTTCGTTTATTTACAGCCTTATACAAGCTGTTTCCCCTAGCCCAAAAAACTTAAAATTCTCCGCTCCAAATGCTATATTTGTCCACAAAATGAAGTTATATTTCCCATTGAAAAGAAATTAAAGAAGTCCACATAGAGCAATTACAAAATAGATCACCAAAAATAGCTTTAAAATGCAAAATAATCCATTGAAAACAAAGGCTATGTCAAGAGATTATTACTATTACTAAGACTTTCAACTGTGAGTGTTGAGTTTTGGCTGACTAAACAAAATATTTAGTGTAGTGATTATTTACAGTACATTTGCTGGTTTTTCAATCCATTATTTATAATATTCCAGGAAGTCTTTAGATCTTGTCGAGGTACTGTTACGACTGTCTGAAGTTGGACATTATCAACAGGTCTCAGAGTTGTTTAAGTTTCCTGTACAAAATTGTCCTGACATGCTAGTCCTTGCATTGCTACAAATTACGGTATGTATTTGCATGTAATTTGCCTTTTATTTTAATCCACTGGAGTTTTAAAGTCCCATGAGCTTTTTGCTATAAAAAATATATGCAAAAAACAAACATTTGCTGATATTATCCCAAGATAATTATTACCAACGAAACAAGCAATTTTTCTTCTAAAAACACTCATTTTGCTGTGAATTTTGCTTTTGTAAACTTGAAATATAGAGAGCACGTGACGTCACTTAATGCTGTGTGCATAATATGACTGCGGGAAAACACAGCTGTTCTATAAATAGTATTTTTTCAATGGTATTGAAAAAAGTACGATAGGAGTTTTGGAAACATTTTTTCTTGCTATAAAGTGTGCACGAGAGGAAAACACACCAGATTCCTCTGTTATAGAACAAACAGAAACTATTAAGACCGATAAATGTATATGCTTATGGGACTTTAATGTTGCACCACCAGCCAGGGTCATTCAATGATTTTCCAGCTTAAGAGATGGAGGAAAACCTCATGTATACTCCAGGACAGAACCTCCTAAGTTTTGTAAGATAGCTGAACAGCTTCCTCACACAGGTCTCTTCTGGTCCCAGAAGAATTTGAACTCACAATGGTGAGGGTTTTGTAATTACTGGTCAGAGTCTATATCCACTCAACCATAGAGACCCCATACATGATAAGATGCCTTTTATATTGCGCAATTTTCTCTTTCTAGTATATTTTTATTTGATTATGAAATTCATTTGGATAATATTTCATCTTTCTATATGCTTTTAATGGTATAGTTATGGAACTATTTTTCGTGTATTCTGAGGTTTTGTTGTTGTGGATTGTTGGTTCTTGTCTTGAGGACAGTTATTTCAGTATTTATTTAATTCTTAGACAATGATAGAGGGTTTTTGGTTCGAGCCCAGTCACTGACCATGTCTCTTCATGTGAGGAAGTAGGCAGTTGCTTATGGAGGATGGGAGTCTAGTACTGGTTGTTCCTAGGAACGATGGTTAGATGTACTCTCCGCCTTATATGACTCTCTTGACTTGAAAAGGGGCTTAAAACTCGGGAACAAAAAAAAAATACTTTCATTTTGAAGACATGACATGTTGATTTTCTTGTTTTATTTCTGCAGCCTACCTGGAATACTCTGAAACAGGAATTGATATCAACACTAATGCCACTATTCCTTGGCAACCATCCCAACTCAGCAGTTGTTCTACACTATGCTTGGCACTGTCAAGGACATTCAAGTACTATAAGAACTCTTATCATGCACTCTATGGCTGAATGGTACATGAGAGGAGAGCCTCATGATCAAACTAGATTATCAAGAATTCTAGATGTTGCGCAAGATTTAAAAGCTTTGTCAATGTTGCTGAATGCAACACCATTTGCATTTGTGATAGATTTGGCCTGTCTAGCCTCTAGAAGAGAATACCTGAAACTGGACAAATGGTTGAATGATAAAATCAGAGAACACAGGGTGAGAATTCTTGCATTCTGTTTAAATGAGAGAGTTTTTTAACACTGTTATTTTCAGTGACACATATTAAGGTCGTTGCATCTCATCTCAAGGTGCTCATTAGACTTAATAAGTTTAAAAAAGTCAAAATGACCTTTTTCTGATAAAAATTTGAAGAGTCAACAAAATTTCCTATTAATGTAATAGTAAATTTAACCATTTGGTACCAATTCTCAAGAGTCAGATGCTTTATTTTACTGATTTCAAGAGTCATAGGAGAGCCCTGCATCTATCAAAAGCATTTTCATCTTTTAATAACTATGAATTATGTATGTATTATAATATAACAATTCCCCGATTTTGAAACCATGTATGTAACATTATTCCTAAATAGTTTAGATTTTAATTTTATAACAGGAGCCATTTATACAAACATGTGTGACCTTCCTGAAGAGACGATGTCCTCAGCTTATTGGTGGTTATCCCAAAGATGATTCACAGTCTAAGAGTCAACAACTTCCTCATGAAACAATCGCTACTTTGCTTACCTGTCTTCAAGTTTGCGCCAAGTAATTGTTTTATTTTTTTGCTTATTTAATTCTTCTATGTACTTTATTTTGAATGATTTAAAACAATAATTTGATCAGACTTAACCTCATAGTTTACAATAAACTGAAACAGTTGAACACCAAACTTAAATAGAGGTAAAGTGCAATTAGGTCAAAGCTGTCTGTATCAGATCTAACAATATAAAATTTGATATTTTACTTTTATGTTAATATAAATGATGTGATTTCTTAAGGTTTTATTTAAAACATCCCAATTATGGTGATGGTAAAATCCTGCAATACATGTTTGATCTTAAATTGATAATTTTATTTTCAGTAATGTGAGTAAAGACTTGTCCGAGGACATTCTCAGAATGATCACCAATGCGAGTGTTATACTGAAACAACGCCAGGCCCCTGTTGGCCCCAAACCTATAAATCCGGCTGCTCCTGTGGCACAAGTGGGCCCGGTGGGCCCGGTGCCCACAACACCTGTTGGTGGAGGTTTGGGTAATACAAATACATCAGGACTCTCTATTGGGCCAAACATGGGACAAACAAACATAGGATCTGCACTAGGTCCCACCGCATCCACTCAGGTACACTTTTAGAGATTGTATTTGGTTTGTAAGATATTTTAGAAATACAGAACAACTTCTCCAGAGCAGCCCTCTCTTGAGCAACAACCTCTCAACAAAAACAGAATTTTGCTTCTCCCATAGTGAATTGCTTTGAAGAGCTTGTACTGTATGTCATAAAGAAATACTGAAATCCATATAAGAACAGAGAGCATAAATATACTCATAATGATCATGCAGTCATTCATTGTGCTGTCTTAAAAGAATCAATCTTCTTGTTTTCAGTTAGATCCAGCTGATACTTTAGGTATCCCTAAATCCTGGGGTGTCCCAGGGCAAGTTAGTTCTGGTTTTGGTGGAAGTTCAATCCCTATACCTGGATCTCCAGCCAAGGGATTTCCCACACAGCCTACATCTGCATTTGGTGGCATTCAAAACATGACTTCACAGTTACAAAGTGAGTGATGTAGCTTTTTCTGTCAGTATTTCACATGAGTATTTCTTTAACAATCTTTAACTTTTTGATTGATAAAAATGGTGTCTATGCTGAATGAAAATTATTTGAAAATCTGTCCTCCTGTTGTGGGTCAAATCATAGAAAATTAATTGGATTGAGGGTCAGTTATTGCGTAAGCTGTGACCCTTTTTGGAAGCTGAACGATAGTTCAGCTTTCCATAGCCGTCACTCGCGTTCTTCTGCATCCATCATGCAACTGGTAAACTAGTTCCCATTCCATGTTGCAGTGAAAGTCTTTGTAAGTTTAGATTAATGAGTACTTTCAGTACTTTGATTTGTTTTAAGGACTAGTGGACTTAGTACTGAAACGATGTCATAATATTAACATTCTAAAATTATTTGTTGAATTTCAACTTATTTTCTCATTTGTTTTATTTTGGATATTCAGACTTGTCAATTTCATCGTCAACTATGGCCGGACTTGGTGCACCGAGAGCTCAACAAGTGATAAAACCACAGGTGCCTCCTGTTACACCACAAACAATGCAACAAGGTAATAACATCTTGAACATACTGCAATATACTAGAAAATATTCATCTTGAAAACTATATGATGAGTCATTAAGCAATTTAAACTTACACATGTATTTTCTTAACTTGTATTATGTTTATAATTTGAAGTTTTTCAATTGGCTTAATCTGAGCATTACCAAAAACTGGGTAGATATTTAATTGATTAAGTTGAATTGATTATTAAGGATAGAATTAACCTAAAATCTGATCATAATGTTGTTGTTATACCCCCAGATATGAAATATATGGGGGCTATATTGGATTCACGCTTGACGGTCGGTCGGTCGGTCGGTCCGTGCGTCTGTAGACACAATTTGTCCGGAGAATTTCTCAGCAACTACTGACAGGATTTCAATGGAACTTCACAGAAGTGATCAGTAGTAAGCCTAGTTGTGCTAGCTTAAAGCATTTTTCGTTCGGATTAATTTTCACTGAGTTATGCCCCTTTGTTGTTTTTATTCAGTATATACAATAGGCAAATTTTGTCCGGACAATTTCTCAGCAATTACTTACAGGATCTCAATGAAACTTCACAGAAGTGATCATTAGTAAGCCTAGGTGTGCATGCTTAAAGCAATTTTTGTTCGGATTAATTATCACTGAGTTATACCCCTTTGTTGTTTTTATACAGTATATACAGTAGGCAAATTTTGTCCGGACAATTTCTCAGCAACTACCCACAGGATCTCAATGAAACTTCACAGAAGTGATCAGTAGTAAGCCTAGCTGTGCTTGCTTAAAGCATTTTTCGTTCGGATTAATTTTCACTGAGTTATAGCCCTTTGTTGTTTTCATACAGTATATACAATAGGCAAATTTTGTCCGGACAATTTCTCAGCAACTACTTACAGGATTTCAACGAAACTTCACAGAAGTAATAAGTATTTAGCCTAGTTGTGCATGCTTAAATCATTTTTCATTTGGATTGATTTTCACTGAGTTATAGCCCTTTGTTTTTTTCTACAGTATATACAATAGGCAAATTTTGTCCTGACTATTTCTCATTGACTACTGCCAGGAATTCTATAAAACTTCTCAGAAGTGATAAGTAGTTAGCCTTGTTGTGAATGCATTAAGCTTGTCTTGGTTGGTTAAATTTTCACTGAGTTATGGCCCTTTGTTGTTTTTTATACAGTGTATATACAATATCTCAGTAACTACTCATAGGAATTCAATGAAACTTCACAGAAGTTATAAACAGTTAGCCAAGTTGTGCATGCAATTACCAGGTTTTGTTTGGATTAATTTTCACTGAGTTATGGCCCTTTGTTTTATACAATTAGGTAAATTTTGCCTGTACCATTTCTCAGCATCTACATGCAGGAATTCAGTGAAACTTCTTAGAAGTGATAAGTAGTTTGCCAAGTTGTGCATGTCCACAATAGGTTTTGTCCAAGTAAATTTTAATGAGTTATGGCCCTTTGTTATGTTTTATATAATGTATATTTAGAAACTGGTCAGGATATATCTTAGCAACAATTTGCAGGTATTAAAAAATGAAAATGCATTATATTTCCCTCTGTAAAATGTAACAACTGTGTCAAGGCCGCATCTGGGGGTATTCATCACCTTTAGTGATAGTTCTAGTTTATGTCTTGATAAAAGGGGCATTGAATAATTTTGTTGAACAACTTTATTTAATAGGAACATATTAGAAATATATGTAAAATAAAAATGCCTTTCTAATTGCATGGGTAAAATAGACTTAGTGTGATAAAAATTGTGTTTTATTACTCAGGTTTTTGTTTTTCTTTTATTACAGCTCAGCCTGCTGCAGAGATTTCTAATATTTTCCCAGATATGAATCAACAATTTACTAAAGAAGTCGAGGATGAAGCTAACTCCTACTTTCAGCGTATTTACAATCAACCTCCACATCCCACTATGTCTATAGATGAGGTGCTAGAAATGTTGAAACGTTTTAAAGATTCTTCTAACAGGAAAGAGAAGGTAAGTAAGGGATAATTTTACTCTTTTATTGTTCTCCTTCCTATGTTAACATACTGTTATTACATAGATGTTAATGGGCAAAATATCTGTCTGGTTTTTGAGTCTTCAAGCTAACCTGCTAGCCTGTAGCACAGGACTATTAAATTTCTATTCTGGCTAGTAAACATTTTCAAGATTGTGTGCTTAGTGAAGTGGTAAATTGTCAATTTTTAGTAGTTCACATATAGTTTGGGCTAGTGCTTGAAAAAAAATTGTTCAAACACTGTTGTTGTAAATTAGTCTGTGTTATAAATATGGTGTCTGCAATTTCTCTTTGTTGTATTGTAATATTCATACGAATTGATAAGATTGAATTTAATTTAATGAGGTCTGCATTTAAGTATCATTATTAATTAATTATATTAATGGTTGAGGTGTTTGCAATTATTTAGCGTTCTTCTTTATCCAGGAAGTGTATGAATGTATGCTACGTAATCTATTTGAAGAATACCAGTTCTTCCCCAAGTATCCTGACAGGGAACTTCAAACTACGGCTGTATTGTTTGGAGGAATCATTGAAAAAGGACTTGCAACGTATGTTGTTATGTATTGTCACAGGGAATTAAGTTGATGGCTCTCTTTAGACACTGTACTCAATTCTACTCATACCGTGATTTAGTCTCACATTTCATTTTATTAAATATTTATTGTTGTTAGTTATATCTCTCTTCAGCTGTTATATTATTATATTTAATTTCAAATGAGGCAAATATCTTGGCCTGGTTTATTGTATGATGTGATCAAATATTTTTTCAAGATGTAGATTTTTTTAGCCCACCTTTACCTATGGCCATTGGTGGTCAGGTGAGCACATAGGGACATCATGGTCCTCTTGTTCTTACAAACAAACATTATAGTTATTTGAATTAAAACATTTATTGTTCATTCTTTGACAGTTACATGGCATTGGGTATAGCACTTAGATATGTACTGGAGGCTCTGAAGAAGCCGCATGGAAGCAAGATGTCTTTCTTCGGCATTGCAGCCTTGGATAGATTCAAGACACGCCTCAAGGACTATCCGTCATACTGCCAGCATCTTGCAGCCATTCCTCACTTTCATCAGTTCCCACCTCATCTCATTGAGGTAAAATCAGTGTTAGAGTAGATACATTGACTATTTAATGTACAGTCAAAACCTGACTTAAGTGGTTACTTTCGAACAAAAGACCAGTGTAAACCATACTTAACTACGAGAAACTTATATCTCTTCTTTACACATTTATTTATGCACTATAATACAGAACTATTCTGAGTAAGAGTCCACAGTGCATAAAAACCCTATTTTCCTGTAGTGGCATCTGCTTACAGGTTTGAGTGTACTTAAATCTTGAGTTGTACATGAGTTTTAAGATTTCTGTATTACAACCAGCTTTTTAAGTTGAATTAGTATTTCTACACTTATTTAACAATTTGGCTAGAACTCATCCATTGTAAGATTATGATCATTAAAGGATTGTTGGTGAACTCCTTAGTTAAATATTGTATTAAAATCAGCTCTGTTTCATGTTACATGTTACATCCAGTTTTCTCATGGACATTAGGGTTTTTATTTTAGTATGTTGAATTTGGAGCCAGGAACCAAGAGCCCCCACATTTAGCTCAAGCTGTCTCTACCAGAAGCCTGACACCAGTGACAGCAAGTCTGAATCTCCTGAGTGGAGGTGGCATGTTTGGTATGGGCTCTAGTCTACCCTCTACTTCTGGTAGCTCTGTTTCCTCTGGTCTGGAATCATTTAACTTAGGAGGAAACTTATCAGCAATGTCTAATCTAACGTCTACACCAACAACGACAGTAACAGTGACTACTGTAGCCACGTCAGCACCGGCTACAACTACTGCTGCAAAGACACAACCCATTACTAAGGTAGGACTGACTTTTGTCCAGGTGTTTATGTTCAGCATTACTATAACAGGGTTCTCAATAAGTTTGTGGCCAACAGGTCCAAAAGCTAAACTAACAGGTCTGCCCGGGGCTTTTTTCTAGCAAAATCTTTTTAACTTTTGAGATTTCTAACCATCCCAAACTCAATTCTAAGCAGCTAAATAAGCTGATGCTTGGTTATTATTGAGGACATTGTATAGGCTTGCTAAATTTATGATGTTGTGTACATCTTTTGATAGACTGATTTCCATGGTAACCTAAATGAAACGAAATTGAGTGAAGGCTGTAAAGTGTACAAAATTCAACCCTAGTTTTATCATATTCTATTAAGTAATTTCAATATTTCTATTGATATATGTGAACTTTGTATTACAGCCATCCATAGCTAGTGCTACAAACATTGATACTTTGCTTGCTGGACAGAAAGATGGCAAGGAGGATGTTGTTGTACCATCAGAATCCATACAGGATAAAGTCTTCTTTATCTTCAATAATCTCTCTATGTCTAATATGAACCAAAAGGTGGGTTTATTGTATTGAATGTTTTTATAGCTGTTATTTTTACATTTATACTTGTTATTCTTTTATAGTGATATTAATTGTTAAAATCACATTAATTCAATTATAAGTGCTTGTTATAACCACAGCAGACCTGCCTCCATGGTTGAGTGGTTAAGGTTGCTGTAACCTCACACTGATAGAGGGTCGTGGGTTCGAGCCCGGCTACCGACCATGTGTCTTTATGTGAGAAAGTAGGCTGTTGCTTACGGAAGATGGGAATCTAGTACTGGTTCTTCACAGGAACAATGCTTAGGTCTACGACTGTTGCAATGGGGCGTAAAACTCAAACAAGCAAACAATCAACACATATTATTACAGCAGCTTTGTTTGGAGTTGTGTATTTATTTGTTGATATGTGAAGAATTCATTGGAATGTTCAAATATTACATTTAGAGACGTCATAGTGACCATAGTCTGAAAAGTATTCATTTAGCCATTTCATTTAACATCATCTGTAAGTGACTGTACTTTGCAATTTGCAACACCTGTCTGTGAATAGGTAATTTCACATAAAAATTGCATCTGTTAATTTTTGACATAAATGTTTCTAGTGTGAAGAGTTGAAGAAAGAAGTAAAAGATGATCATATGCAGTGGGTATCTCAGTATTTAGTCATGAAACGTGCCAGCATTGAACCAAATTTCCATACATTGTATGCTAACTTTGTGGATGCACTGGCCATTAAAGAGATCACAGACATGGTGGTACTGGAAACATTCAGAAATATTCAGGTAATGTTTGATAATGTCTGCTTATTTATCCAATTAATATAATCAGAAATGTTTTTCATAATTTTTTAAAATTTAGTATGAAAAATATCACCAATATTATTAGATTTACCTGGACAGATATTAAATGTTGCATTTAGCTGTATTATACTATTAAGAAATAGTTATAGAATTACATTTAGGATTAAGATATGATGGTATGGTAAAGATATTTGTCTATTTAGATAAAAGTGATATTCTCACTTTATGTAACCTTCATGCAATACTGTCCATCTTATTTCAGGTCTTACTGAGAAGTGACAAAGGTGATGCCAACTTTTCTGACAGAACTTTATTAAAGAATCTTGGACATTGGCTCGGATTGCTTGCCTTAGCGAAAAATAAACCCATTTTACAAATAGTAAGTGTTCTCATATCATTTTAATGACAACATGCAGTTATACAATCGTTAGGAAATTTATTTTCAAGGTAGTTTATTTTCTTGTTTGAAGTTTTCAAGTTGGCTCCGTGGTAGAGTGACATTGTATGGTCCCTGACTTACAATCACTAGCCCCTCACTGCTGTGAGTTCTACTAAACCCATCTGAGATAAGTATAATGTGAGGAAGCCATTAGGCTAGCTTATAGGTCAGTGCTTCTACCCAGGTGTATGCCTTGAGTCATCCTCCATTGTTAAAGCTAAAAAAGTCGCCGAAGGACCCAGCTATTTATACGACTTTAAATGCTGGTGAAAAAAAGAAATTAGTATAAAATGATAATGTGATTATTATGTATTATCTGTAGGTTATTGTTTGTCCTCTCTTTTTAGTTTCTAGATTTAATCACAATTCACATAATTAAATACTCTGTATCACTGTTTTTAAGTAAAGCATATTCTGATTACAGATATGCTTTAGTATTTTTTTTTAGAAAATATCATTTCACTGTATATTTCATTTTATGGTACTCTTAACTTTAAATGTTTTACAAATGTTTGTCATATAATACATGCTATCTATTCCAGGACATAGATCTGAAGTCTCTTGTATATGAAGCTTATCATAAAGGTGCTAGAGAACTACTGTATGTGGTACCATTCACTGCTAAAGTACTTGAATCTTGTTCAAAAAGCAAGGTAGGCCCAGTTCTGTGTTATCTATACTAAAGAATAAACATATTATTTACAAAAATAACCTTTAATCTGTCCTAGGATATGTTAGTAAGGTGAATGAAGTCTGTGAAAAAATAGTTTTATTATGTAGCCAATGAAAAAATGTTTTAGTCGTAATGAAAAATGTATATAGGTATGTATATTGTAGGAAATATTTATTATGTTAGTTTGTTGCCTAAAAGGAATTTTTTTTATTGCTGAAGTATATTTTACATTGCTTTTGTTAGGAAATTGATTCCATATGTTTATATGGGAAATTATTTGTTTGATTTTTCTGATTTGAACCAATGTTTGTATATATGTATATTACAGGTGTTCAAACCACCAAACCCTTGGACTATGGGTATAATGAACGTGTTAGCTGAATTACATGAAGAACCAGATCTAAAACTTAACCTCAAATTTGAGATCGAAGTTTTATGTAAAACTCTGAATATTGATCTTCATGTAAGTGTATGGCTTAATTATAAGTTTATGTGAGAAAGTAGGCAGTTGTTTACGGAGGATGGGAGTCTAGTACTGGTTCTTCCCTGTGTTAGTGACCACCTCCAAATAAAGGCTACACTGTGAATAAAGTTCATTCTTTATAAACTGTCTTTACTTAATTAGAGCAAAATGACCTCTGAATATAGGCTACCTGTCAATTAAGACCAAATTTTGAATCTCTCAAGAGTGACCTTTGTTCATGAGTTTGACTGTATCTTAGAAGCTGAATTGCTTTCAATGATACATTGTAATTATTAACTTATTATCAAACCATTCATTGCTGGTCTGCTTTAAATTGTATTATTACTATTAATTAACATGACTGGAAGGCACAGTTTATTTTTCTTCAGAACATAAGACTTTATTCTTCTAATTTTATCATTCAACACCAAAATTTTGAGAATATATTTTGATGTAGACATTTTATGCAATAACATAATTCTTGTCTTTGATATATGTTGTTTTACTTTACAGGAGTTAAAACCAAGTACATACTTGAAAGATGCAAGTAAACTTGCTACCTTAGAGCCCCAGTTATCTATCAACAAACAGCTGATACCACCCCCTGTACAACCTGTGAGCACCCCTCAACCCGAGCCTGCAGGTATAGCCCTGACGAATGTTACACCGACAGTGACACAATCTATCACTGCGACAACAACACCAGGATCTACTCCAAGTCTTCCACCTCAGCCACAGTTTGCCTTTGATGACATCAATGTGACATCCCTGGCTGGCTTGACCCCACATACAGTTGTCAACGATCAGGTAGTTCATACTATGTGAATGTGTACATTTCTAGCTGATTAATTGTTATAACAGTTCTATGTACTAGTTATTATGCATTGGACCCGCCTCCATGGTTGAGTGGTTAAGGTCACCGACTTCAAATCACTGTAACCTCTCACTGATAGAGGGTCGTGGGTTCGAGCCCAGCTACTGACCATGTCTTTTTATGTGAGAAAGTAGGCAGTTGCTTATGGAGGATGGGAGTCTAGTACTGGTTCTTCCCAGGAAATATGCTCAGGTGAACTGTCCGCCTCATATGAATCTTAACTGAAAGGGGCGTAAAACTCGATATAAATAAACAGTATGATGCATTGGTAACGCGATGAAATAAGCAATCTCTTATTTAGTATTATTAACAAAACATTAATGTCTATTCAGATGTAATAATATTTGTACAAGTTTTGGAATACATGTATTACATATTTATCCCTGTAAATGAATAGTTTCTTTGTTGAAGTAAATGTTCATTCTTACTTCTGTATTTATAAAAGCTTGTTAATGTATCTTTTCTTGTGTCCCTTCAGATACCTTTGCTTCAGGCCAGCCCACAGTTGAAGTCTTTGATTAGAGGTAACCTTGAGAGAGTTGTACAAGAGTTACTGCCACCTGTAGTTGAGAGGTCTATCAAAATAGCTCTCATTACGTGTGAACAAATTATCAAAAAAGTGAGTAAGCTTTCTGATTATAAGATGATTTGATAATATTAAGCAAACTTTGATTGCTTATAATGTTCCACAAAGAAAGATATTTCACTAAATCCTTTTAGTAGTTTTTTAGAGCTTACACAAAAGTCAGGTTACTAAGCTGCTAAGATGCTATACAGACCTATGTACAATGTTTATAAATCTACATCGACCATGCACTTGTAAAACTGGTTCCCGTTTTATGTTGCAATGCAAGTCTATGTAAGATAGTTTCCATGAGTACTTTCAGTACTTTGATTAATCTGTCAGGACTGGATATATGATCTCACATGATCTAATAGTGTTCTCTTGTTATTGTAGGATTTTGCCTTAGATCCCGATGAGAATAGAATGCGTATAGCATCACATCACATGGTCCGCAGTTTAACCTCTGGATTGGCTCTGTACACATGCAGGGAACCATTGTTCATAAGCATTGCTAGTACACTGAAGACAGCATTTTTCCAGGCACTTGGAGGGGTGAATATTTTTTCATAAATATACCTTAGCAATTGTCAATTTACAATTCCCACAATAATAATTCTGTCAATTTACTTCTTATTCTATGCACAAGTCTCTTTGGTTACACCTTGTTTCTTTACGTAACTTTTTGCTTACACAGAAATCTGTTTAGTCAGGATTCTATTTTCAATAACTTATCAATTTATACTAAAATTCTCTTTGAAGACAATCTTGCTGTTATTTTCATTTATACAAAATTGTATTTAGTTACAATCTTGTCACTTTATGTGAATGCATTAATAGTTAGGTATTCTATTAGGACAAAGATACGGATTGGCTTGATGATAAGTTAAATTATTGGAACCATATTCACAGAATGTATAATTATTGTAGGGAACTAACCCACAACAGAAGGAGATGATAGAACAAGCTGTACAGATGATAGCACAAGATAACACAGAGCTTGGTTCAGCTTTCGTACAGAAAACCGCTGTAGAAAGAGCTATTCCAGAAATGGACAAACGATTGGCCAGGGTATGGATAATGTATTTATTCCCTGTGAAGAAACACTTTTAATTCAAGCTTGCTTTGCTTCATTTTGGCAATCAGTCTGTTGTGAATACTTAGCTGCCCTTTTTTAAAGGTTTTTGGGAAGGGTGGCAGGGCCTTTTTCGAGGGGAATTTGGCATCCAAAATAGGCAAATTGGGGAAATACACATACTATTCAGCTTGGGGAATGGGACTGAAAATTGGCCCCAAATTTGCCATAAAAAGGGCTTCTTAGCTGTGAAAACTTTGTCTATAGGATGATATTACTGTCCTCCAGAATTTTGATTTTTAAATAATGTGTGAGAATTACAAATACAGAAATGTTGTAACTTTACTTTATCAGTGATCTTAGATATTCTATTTGTATTGTTAGAGTTGAAGCTGTTTACATGTAATTTAATAAAAAATCTTTCTTTTCCAGGATTTTGAAGCTAGAAAAGCTGCTAGGGAGAAGGGTATTAGATTTTGTGAACCTGTTGTGTTGACATACCAAGCTGAAAGAATGCCAGAATTGATTAGACTCAAAGTTGGTGGTGAAACACCACAACAGATATCTGTGTATGAAGAATTTGCCAGAAATATTCCTGGTTTCTTACCCCTGTCAGATCCATCCCTGCCAGCCAAACCTACACCAGTAAGTTACATCATGTTCATCAGATGAGGGTCACAAAATAAAATTATGTTTATCATTTTCAAGTTTTTAATTTAGCTTGGCTATTTTCGAAGAAAAAGTTAAGCTATTGTGATCACTGCTGCATCTTTGCAAAAACTTTAACGTAGCTCATAACTCAGAAACTATAATAGGTTAACAGTGAACAGTGTCACCGCTTGCAATGCTATAGTATTCATTCAGGGATTTGTGTGGGATTTTAGGAACAAGATTTTCTTTGTTCACATGTACACCATTTTGTAATATTTTGCATTGATTTTTCACAGTTCATCATAAGGTTAAAGGCTTGAACATATTCGTGGTCATAAAAAGTAAATGGATACATTAATTTATACATTAATTTGAAGGTTTATGAACCATTCATTTCTACTGTTCAGTTTTGGCAAATATCACATTTTACAGATTTGGTCATCTTAGATGTAATCAATAAAGATAAAAAATCACCAAACACGAAAAAAACATGAAAAACGATTAATTTAATCCATTGACGTTTCGCTGCATTGGGTTCTTCAGGATAATAGTAAATCTTTTGTAATCTTAGATGGAAATGTATGTCAATAAATTGTTTTATAATTTACAGTCATATGGCACCCCTGAGGATATCGGACTAGTTTACGAGAAGATCGGTGTTGAGATAGAACAACAGATACAACATTCAATGAATTACCCAACCAATCATCCATTGTTGGCACAGATGAGAAGTTTAATGGAAGCTATTTTAATGGCTCGTAACTCTAGAGATGTACCATCGGCTGTGGCCTTGTTGCAGAGGGTATTTTACTTATGAATCAATTTTATTGAAAAATGCTCCTTGTCCCTGTTTTCTGTACTGATTTTTTATACCCTCCATATCGATAGATTATTTACCTGTCTGCCTGATTGTTTGTACCAAACTTTAACCTTGCCTGTAAAATCTTAACACTTTCACCTACAATCATCAAACTTCTTATGTTGGTTCATCATGACAATCTCTACAGGACCTGTGCAATTTCAGGTCTGTAGATCACCCTGATGGGGCATTGTGTTGTAAAAACTCATCTTATTTAATTCTCTTTTTGTTAAGACAACCAATGCTGGAGACTAAGAGAAATGATTTTAACTTTTCTTTACATTATCTCCAAGCATATTCAGAAAGCCTGGGATAAAAGTCATCTGAAGCAATCGATATTTTGGTATCAAATTTTATGAAATCGGACCCTGATTTTTATTGTTTTTGACTTTATGTATATATGTTTATGTGTTTATTTACAGGCTGTTGAGGGGTTATTAGATAACTACACCATGACAACAGTGGATAGAGATTTAATGATGAGATTCCGTGAATGTAATCTTGTCATACTTAAAACTGTACAGGATGGTCGAGCATTTGGCCAACAATGGACTAACAGACAAGTCACCAGGTACAGTAATATTGTTGTTCCCCATTTTAACCATATTTGCTAAAATCTAAGTCTCTGTCACAATGTATATGATCACTTCACAAATTCTGCTAAATCATAATTTCAAGTGACAAGGATTTCACCTTCCTCGTGAAAATTTTTAATTTGACTGAAATGGTGTATTCTGGTGAGTTTTGGGTGAGTTTTCTACCTTATTTAATTGGTTGCGGTTGTACTAGAAAACCCAACAAAAAGGAAGATAAGAATGCTTCAGAATTTAATAATTGAATGCTATTTCATTTCTATCTACAGTTGGGGACTTTTAGGGGGTGCTGGGTGCCCCCCCCCCCCCCTTCTGTTGTATGTATCAAATTAATTGATTGTTACATGTAACAGTGATTCTCCTTTTTTCTTAGGGAAATTTGCATTTCTTCTATGTTTTCTTCATGTGCTGTACAGTATGTATTTACCCATGTGTTATACATGGTTCTTGACACTATATAGCTAATGACCATACATTTCTTCTATGACCAGGTGTCTCATAGAATCCCGGGACGATCAAAGATACAACATTGAAGCTGTAGACTTACTGATCAGATCTGGACTTGTTAACATGGCTCAGTATGACAAATATTTAGTACAAATAATGGACAATGGTATCAATATGATAGCTCTAACATTTGCTGTACAACTTATCCAGAGATACCTGATTGATGATAAGGCTAATAGTCAAGTCACAGAGGTAGGTGTTCATCATTTTATAAAATATAGCAAAGGCTCCTACAAGCAATAGATAGACTGTATATCATATACTTATGTATTTGTGATTTATTAAAGAATATATATATTCAGGTCTTTAAGAATTGCTATATTTCTCTTTCAACGTATTTGTTTCCTAACTGTCTGAATTCTTCAGGTGTATAAAAAAAACTTTACATAAGGATTAGGTGGTCGTAAGATGTCCTTACATATTATATAGAATAAACTTGAAAAATAAACTGTATAAAACAAAACAGTAAATGATTTTGCTGTTTCACATATATATATAAAATGTTAAAAAATATATCCGAGTCAAGCAAATTAATAATGAAAAATAGCTAAAATTCCATAGGTATTATTATATATTTAAATTGCCGACCAGTTTCGTCACTGACTCATCAGGGCATTAATAATAAATAATAAACCGGTCGGCAATTTAAATATATATATATATATGTTTATCATTATATACTTTTCAGTCTGACTTTGCCAATACCATAGAAGCCTTGGATCTAATTAATGCTAAAGCCAGAGACACACCTGCTGGGTAGGTAGTTTTCATGACATATTGCTTGTAAAAGCTGGTGAAGAAGGCATGTAGTACTGTTACTTGACTTACTTACTTGTTTTATTCGGATCCTCACCAAACTTGATGGAAATGCTTGTAGCCATGAGATCTCGGTCAAGTTTGATAACCAGTCCAATCATCCTAGGCACTTCTGAGTTATGCCCCTTGACGCTTTGAAAAATGAATTTTGACGGGCGTGTTTTGTAACCTTGCACCCTTGTTATCAAATTGTTTGCCTCCTCTCTGTTTTCAGTTGTATTGCCATAATCATCTTTCTTGTTCATTTCTCATTATCTGTCAGTCCTGTGTAATTTTAATCAGAAATCTCCATCATTATCTATAGTCTGCAGCATTAGCTACATGTTACAGCCATGCAATGTATTTTACATGGAAAACTTACCAGGTTTTATCTATAACAGTGCAACCTCTCCAAAGCAATACCCTTTGGGCATAGCAAAATTATGTTGTTGTTGTTGGGAGGTTGATGCTCAAGAGAGGGCCAGCCTGTAGGTGTTGTACTGTACTTGTATTGAGCATAATCTTAAGTTTTCTACTATTGATTGACTCGGTGTTACATTGTTTTCATTGATTTTACATTCTCTTCAGGCTAGAGAACTTACTACACAGCTTGAGACAGACATCTGTAGTTAGTGACTTTGGAATGATAGATCGTGCTGGAGGAGGTCCCTCATCTATGATGCAGTCTGGTATCTTCCAGGCTAGAGAGATAGATGATCCACCAGGACTGCATGAGAAAACAGAATACTTGTTACGTGATTGGGTGAATATGTACCATTCCCCAGCAGCTGGCCGTGACAGTACAAAGGCTTTCTCTGCATTTGTTCAACAGGTATGATAACCTTAATACTATACCAGGCTTGCAGCATGTTTCATGTTGCCCTTAATTTCATTTCAATGATAAGTTTTGTCCAGAGTATAGTCCCTTTATGTGAGAAAGTGGACAGTCACTTACGGAGGATTGGAGTCTAGTACTGGTTCTTCCCAGGAATGATGGTTAAGTGAACTGTCCGCTTCATATGACTCTTGACTGTCGAAAAGGGTGTAAAACTTGAAATAAACAAACAAAAGGCCAGAGTATAACTCTCAAAACCATGTAAGATAGTTGTATTGAACTTGAAGCAAAGTTATAAGGCAATGAGTAAAAGTGCTGGGCACCATAATTGGTAATCTAGTATTCAATTTTAACTTGAAGCATCTTAGAAAAGAGCTACATCAGTCAATAAAATATTAGAAATAAAAACAACAGGGACCATTAAATTGGAAGTAAAAATTCAATTAGTGTATAATAAAGCTGTTTCCAATTGTTTTCATTTTAATATGTTATTAACAGATGCATCATCAAGGTATACTGAAGACTGATGATCTAATTACAAGATTCTTCCGTCTGTGTACAGAGATGTGTGTAGATTTATGCTATAGAGCATTAAGTGAACAGACCCATGCCTTCTCATTAATCAGATCTAAGTGCTTCCATACTCTGGATGCATTTGTTAGACTGATTGCTCTGCTGGTTAAACATTCTGGAGATGACTCAAATAGTGTTACAAAGATCAACCTACTTAATAAGGTATATAATGAATCCATTTTATACTGAAAAAACTGAAACTTTTATTTGATTAAACCTGTAATTTTACACAAAGTATGTTCACTGGCATAGTGACGTTGTACATTAGATCTAATCAAGTAATGATGTATATACAAAATATCAGTGTTCAAATTATTTTTTTTAAAGCACTAGCCCGGACTAAATGTGGACTAATGAAAATAGACAATTCACCACCAGCCCAAATACACAAATTTGAATCAGTTCACTAGTCAAATAGAAATTTACTAGCTGTGGGCTAGTGGCTTAGCATGAAGACTGAAATATTACAAAAGAACGACACAAAGACATATTAAAGACTAACCATACAGTGTATAAAGTGACAATGCTGTGAATAATAAGTTATGGATTACTCAATTAATGTAGACTACTAATTAAGGTTATGTCATTTATTGAAAGCTAGCTTACCCTTAAATATCTTGTAAGTATGAATAAAACTTGGGAATCTTGAGCACTTTAGAGTAGAACTTTTCTGCCTGTCTAGAACAGGCAGTGTCATAAGGCAGTTGTCATTTCCAGTACTATTTTTCTATTGTGTGCTTGAATAGTTTACATATTCTTCTGCAGGTGCTAGGAATTGTTGCTGGTGTGTTGCTAAGCGATCAGGAAGTGAGACATACTGACTTTCAACAATTGCCGTACCATCGTATCTTTATCATGTTGTTCATTGAGCTGAATACTGTAGACTTTATCTTAGATAACCTTAACTTTCAAGTGCTGACAGCTTTCTGGTATGTTCAATTTAGAAATGGTTACTTTAACAGACTTGAGATTATATAGCTAGCCAATTAGTGACTTCTTTACTCCTCTATTCAGCATTTGCTTCAATTTCTTCAGTAAAGAATGTAACTAGCATGTTTGTTAATGTTATAGGTCTTTACTGAAGTTTCTACATTATAGATATTTTGCTTTTTGCTAAATATTGTGCAGTTTCTTTCATTTATTGCTACATACAAATGATTAAAGTTAAAATGTTTTAAAGTAAAACTTGGCTGCCTTTCTTCTAGACAACATATGAACCTCAGATTTTGAATGATACTAACTTAATTGTGTATAATTTAAGTATATTTTATCTTGATTTGTTTCAGTAACACATTCCATGTCCTACGTCCAGCAAAGGCTCCTGCTTTTGCCTACGCATGGTTAGAGTTAGTGTCTCATAGAGTATTTATTGGGAGAATGTTGGCTCTTACACCACAACAAAAGGTATGATTATCTACATATTTTCTAACGTTAAATATAATTACTATGTGAAGTATCCGATTGGATACAATATTAAATACTTCTCAGTATATTTTCTCCTTTTATTAGAATAATTATGTCAAGTTGAAAGCATGTAGTTTATGGCTAATATCCATGTTTTGATAAAGGCAGAAACTGAAATGTTAATAAAAGGAGAAAATATACTGTAAAGTTTAAAATATAATTTTTCTAATTCTTGATACAAGTCAAAATTTCCTATTGGATTAATAATATATCATGAAACAAAAGCTATCTCATAATTTGCCTGTTCTAACCAAGTAACCTGCTGTATACTTAGCTATTATAATGATACTATGATAATATTGATTTGATTTTATTTCAGTGGCAAAGTGGCTTTGTTCTAATTTTCAAAAGATTACTGTCTATACTATATTTAAGTACTGAAAAATGTCTTACCTGAAATTATATTAATGATATTAATGAAATAAGTATGTTACACGCATTTGTTCTTATTTTCAATATATCGCAGACTAGAATGTTTATAAGTGTTGAAAATGACATGAACGATATTCATGAAATAAGTACATCACTCCATTGAACCTATGTATTTAAGTAAATTTCTGATTATTCTAGGGTTGGGGAATGTATGCACAGCTATTGATTGATCTGTTTACTTTCCTGACACCATTCTTGAGGAATGCTGAACTTAACAAGCCTACACGTTTCCTGTATAAGGTAAGTTAGTTATTGGTGGATTATCTGTTAACTTAATAAAATTGTTTGAAAGACACATAGATCTTCATTCATTTTTGTGCTATCTGGAGTTATCTGCCCTTGAATTTGTACCTTGTTATTAAATTGTGAACATCTTGTGTCACACATAGTGTACCATGACCAGAATAATAAGAGTGGGGGAGGGGCATCTGTGTCCTATGGACACATTTCTAGTTGAAATTAAGAGAAGTTAAAACCAATACTGAAAACCTTGTCTATTTACATAAACAGTCACGGAAAATTTTGTGCCTTGGACTGACAGGTTTATACAACGTGCTGATATTAAATATTGCCACTCCGTATTCAAGACTGAAAGATTGACTGTTTTGTCATAGATATGTTTGTGTATATTCATTTGTAATATCACTATAGCAACATTTATTAAGAAGGTGAATTTTGAAGTGATTGTTTGAGTTTGTTGTCAGCTGAAGAAAATATTTTAGATAATTATGCCTTGGTGAATTTTGAAGTGATTGTTTGAGTTTGTTGTCAGCTGAAGAAAATATTTTAGATAATTATGCCTTGGTGAATTTTGAAGTGATTGTTTGAGTTTGTTGTCAGCTGAAGAAAATATTTTAGATAATTATGCCTTGGTGAATTTTGAAGTGATTGTTTGAGTTTGTTGTCAGCTGAAGAAAATATTTTAGATAATTATGCCTTTACTTTAATCTGTTAAATTTGTTTTGCTGTATATTAACAAATTTTCTAATAATATTAATTTCGCATTTCTTTGTTTAGGGGACATTACGTGTGCTACTAGTCCTTCTCCATGATTTCCCAGAGTTCCTGTGTGATTACCATTATGCATTTTGTGATGTGATCTCACCGAACTGCGTCCAAATGCGTAACTTGATCTTGAGCGCATTCCCACGCAACATGCGACTACCCGATCCGTTCACACCAAATCTTAAGGTTGATATGTTAGCTGAAATTCAGCATCCACCGAGAATCCTGCCATTGTTTGCTAACATGATCCAGCCACCATACTTCAAAAAGGTAAAAGTTATTTAACATGAGTTAATAGTTTGTTACCTTGTATTAAAAAAAAGTTTTGAAACTAAAGATCTTTGATGACATTTTTCAGTGGTTTAAGCCAACAAATATTACAGTGGTTAATACCCTGTCTCTTTTAATTATTATGTCCCCTTTGCGCATGTCAGTCAGTCCGTAGGTTGGTCTGACAAAACATTGTCCAACCAATAATTAGAGAACAATTTAGCCTAAGCTTTTCAGATTTGGTTGGGAGGTTGTTCATTACATGTAGATGACCCCTGTTAATTTTGAAGTTAAGGTCACAAGGGGGCAATCATGTTTCACAAATCCTTCTTGTTCAGTTTCGTATTAAGTTAAAGTACTATCATTGATTTAAAAAAAAGAAGTTCTTTTTGTGTAACCAATTGTTCTATTTACTGGTGTGTTATAATTTGTTCATGCATTCTTAAAAACTTTTTTATAGGACTTGGATTCATACTTGAAGACAAGATCCCCAGTGACTTTCTTATCAGACTTGAGAAGTAACTTACAGGTAAATATGATTTAATATTAGTTAGAGTAACTGGAAAGAATGTAAAACATTACATTGTAAGGAATAGTATTTTATCATTGTGTGGTTCAAACAGTTTATATTGTACAGTATAGCCTAAAGGGCTCAACAAATCCACTCATTCATTGGTAATTTTGGGTACCGTAGAAATCAATTTGGGATGAGTTGAAACTGCTAAAGAACTAGTTAAAATTCTAAGCTGGATGTCCAGCAGGACGAGTAGCCTGAAAAATAATTGTCGAGCACTGGCCTTGATATTAAAATTACATTTTGGGAAAAGAATGATCTGAATAATATAGGGAAATAGTGAACACAGGTCTGAACATTTTAATATAAATACATTGATGATTCTTTGTCTAAAGTTTATATAGTAAATACATCCATTTATTGCAGTATGGTATATATTATTTATATTTATAAATTGGCTGTAGTATTCACCAGCCCGATTAGCTCAGTTGGTATAGGATCTGAATTGCAAGCAGGAGGTCGTGGGTTCAAGCCCACATTGGGTACATTATTTTCCTCCTCCCATTACACATTGCTGTTGTCTTTCATTGTGTTTACATGTATATTACAGTCAAACGAGCCAGGAACCAGATACAACATTCAGTTAATGAATGCACTAGTACTGTATGTTGGTACCCAGGCTATACAACATATCCATACCAAGGGTCAAACTCCAAGTATGAGTACAATAGCTCATTCTTCACACATGGATATCTTCCAGAATCTGGCTGTAGATCTTGACAGTGAAGGTAAATATATGTCTATGACTTACGCGGCATGTATCATGTTTACTTCATGGATCTTGTCATAACAAATTATTAATGTCCTTGCTGCGATTAATTCTGAAGTACAGTCAAACCTGTGTTAGCGGCCACCATCGAATAAAGGCCATTCTGTGAATAAAGGCCATTATTTTAGAAACCATCATTGATCATTTAGAACAAAATTACCTCTGAATAAAGGTCACCTGTCAATAAAGACTATTTTATGTCTTTCCAGAGGGTAGCTTATATTCACAGGTTTTGATTGTATGTTGATATAATTAGATATTGCGCAATCTTAGAAGTAAATGGATGTATCTATCTACCTCTCATAGAAAGAGTATGCCAGGACTTGAAAAAGTGCTTATTTTAATTACTGAATTTAATTACCATTTCCAATGGTTGATATGTTTGTGATTTGTAACATCACATATTGATGTATTCAGTTAAACATACACATAGTTTAATGTCTCATTTCAGGTCGATATTTGTTTTTGACTGCTATAGCCAACCAGCTTCGTTACCCCAACAGTCATACTCATTACTTCAGTTGTACATTATTGTACTTGTTTGCTGAAGCTAATACTGAAGCCATACAAGAGCAGATAACTAGGTAAATAAACATACTTTAATGGACCTTAATTCTTTATGTGTCGTATTATGGAACACCCAAGGCGGGCGGGTGACGTCCACAATGGTGTCCGCTCTCTAATTCAAACCGTTTTATTTGGATCCTTACCAAACTTGATGGAAATGTTTCTGACCATGAGATATTGGTCAAGTTTGATAACCTGCCCAATCAGCCCAGGCACCTCTGAGTTATGGCCCTTGATGGGTGTATTTTGTGACCTGGCACTCTTGTTAGTGTCTGTATCCCACTTGCGCATATATGTCTTGTATTTAAAACAGTAATGAGGATTTGAATTTATTGTTTGTCCAATCTATACCATTGTAACTTACTTGTGGAAATTGAAGATTCCAGTAAGTTAAGCTATTAAAGTAAAGTTTAGCTGTATTGAAGGCTTGAATGTATGAACTTTATTTGTTGTAAGTAAAACATCAGAAGATTACTTAATGATTGTGTATAACTGTGTATTCAATGACATAGCAATTCTTAAAAGACAACTGTGGAAGTAATATTTGAAGATATTGGTTGACTGGAAGTTAAGGATGCCTCGTATGCCATACTAAGTTCATCAGTATGTTGGTTTGACCATGTTTTATCACTGTATTGTATATTTTGTTATGTTCTGTACCTCACATATTCCTTACATTATTTCAGAGTATTGCTGGAAAGATTGATTGTTAATCGACCACACCCATGGGGACTTCTTATTACATTTATAGAACTTATCAAGAATCCTCAGTTTAAGTTCTGGAACCATGAGTTTGTACATTGTGCGTCCGAGATTGAAAAGTAAGTAATCTTAAGTGTTTCCTTTCGTGTGATACATTATTGAGTCATTCTTGTTAGCATCTTGGTGTGTTTGACTTTAGTTTTTATCAGTCTTAATTGAATCATATTGCATTTGAAAACTTCATTTTTCATCCGCGATCTACCTTTACTCTTTTAATATCATGCAATTAAGTTAATTGAAGGTGAACAAAGTGCAGTGTTAAGCAATTATACATATATATTATGTTTTCTACAATTGTTTTCTTTGTCATTTATGTCTACTTAAGCAATTAGGTTAATTGAAGCTTCTCAGATAAGTGAAGTCACCTGTTAAGCAAAAATTCATTGTATGCCTTTCTACAACTGTTAGCTCTATCATTGATTTACATTGTATTGTTTATGTTTCAGATTGTTTGAGTCAGTGGCTAGATCATGTATGCAACCTAAGACAAGTGCTACTCCTAATCGTGACCAAGAAACAGCCGAGATACATTAAACAAACTATACCAGCCATGTATAGTCATGTTAGATACATTAAACAAACTGTACCAGCCATGTATAGTCATGTTAGATACATTAAACAAACTATACCAGCCATGTATAGTCATGTTAGATACATTAAACAAACTATACCAGCCATGTATAGTCATGTTAACACTATGTGAATATTAAGTTGTGCATATCTTGCTGCTAAATGCTGTCATTCATAAACATGAACAGGATAAATAGACAATAATACTGTAGAAATATTCCTGCTACATTTTATGGGATACAAATTCTTCATTTGGTTGGATTTTTTATTATTTTACTATATGTTCATTGTGAGTTATTTCAGTTAGTGATAATTATGATTTATCTTATCTATGGTGATCTTGACAAACTTATGCCTCATTGGCGTCGGAATTGGTGGAATTTATTGTTCTTGTAATCTTGGAATTTTAATGTCTTAATGCACTTCTTAATTCGCAATATGAATATATAAGATATGTTTGTATATTTAACATATGTATGACGCAACTAATCAAGGTAGACAACTCTACTAGTCTTAATGATATGTGTTCACTATAGCTGGTAGATAATGACTTAAACATAACACTTGTTGCTGTCAATACTGTAGCCTATCTTTTTACGTAGAAATAATGTATTAAAATAATGTATATTGTAGGATTTTTTCCTGTTGTTCAAGTGTGTGTCAGTGTATCGAGTCCTGATCTGTTTTGAATGATTTGTGCTTTTTTTAATAAATGAAATGAAAAAAAATTCTTGTCTATTAAACTTATTTCTTAGTTTGAGCCTCAGCGTCCATGTCACTGCTTATTATTAGATATAAGAATGAATTCATTTAAACACATGGTACAAGTACAGTTATAAAGACCTGCCTCCATGGTCGAGTGATTAATGTCGTAGACTTCAAATCACTGTAACCTCTCACTGATTTGAGGGTCGTGAATTTGAGTCCCACCATCAACCATGTCTCATTATGTGAGGAAGTAAACAGTTGTGTATGGAAGATGGGGGTTGAGTACTGGTTCTTCCTAGGAATGATGGTTAGTTGAACTGTCCGCATCAAATGACTTGACTGTTAAAAAGGGGCGTAAAACTTGATTGAAACAAACAAAAGACATATAAATGTACCCTGAAGTGAGATTCTACCAATTGCAATTAATTCATGTGTTACATAATGGTTAAAGAAGACATCTCGGTCAGGCAACCTATTCAAAAGGGATTTTGGAGATTCTGTATATGCAAAAGATTGGTGTCTCATAAGCCAACCTGTGCTGCCCTTTTAATGGAGATAACACTTCATGTAACAAAACCTTTACCTGTGTTGAATATTGAAAGCTTTTCATGAAATAATTTTATCTATGTGAATTCCTAAATACAATGTATCAAGGACTTATATAAATACATACGTCGTATGCACTCTTAATATCTTGGAATGGAAAAAGAAGTTTTGGAGGTTTTTTTTGTTAGAAGCTTGATATACAATGGTCTCTTTATGTGCATAGCATTTCTGTGTTGCCATGGGAGATGACCTAGGGAAAGTGAATAGAAAGAGTAGCTGTTAAAAACACTATGGTTTATCTCCATGAGTATAATAGAAGGAATATTAATACGGATGATGATGTCATAACGTACAAACTGACATGTATTCTGATCTAGATAGATAAATATGTATAAGTTGTGTTCACATTGTTATATCTATATATACAATTATACATGTACATAGGCTGGTTCCTTCTAATCAGTATACCATTAGGACAGAGTCCAATTATTGAGTGACTAAGATCATCAGTTTCGCATTTTATCTAAAAATTCATCATATTTCCATAGTCATTGGGAAAACCCAAATTTCAACGAGTGGAATTTTTAATATAAAAAAATGACAAGTGGTACTTTTATTTAGTGCAGTTATGCAGTCACATGGAGATAGTTACCAATGAACAAAGATGATAGCCCAGAATTCAATAAAGCTATGCGCCTTGCACCAAAGCACTAAATCATTTTGAATCAACGTACATTGGTCACTAAACTCGATTAGTTCCTTATAGCATAGTTCTTACAGAAGGTATTAATTCACGGGAGGACATTATTTAGTAAACTGCTTCTAAAAATGATAAATTTACTCTACAAATGAGTCGGCTGAAAGGTGTAAGCTAAAAGTACAATTACCATGTTCTGTCACATTTACAAACCCCTTTATGATACAGGAGAGTTGTTTCTGTTTTTTTTATTATCTCTGAAATGTAGACACTAAGAGTAAACAGCGTAGTATGCAGTGCATCCTCTAATCAACGCCCTCAGGAAGTAGCAAAATTACGTTGTTGTTGAGAGGTTGTTGCTCAAAAGAGGTTAAATCATGAGTTGAATCGTGAAGTGAGAAAAAAATCATGCTGTTGTTGAAAGGAGGTTGTTGCTGAAGAGACGGTCGCTGTGGACAGATTGCACTGTATATAATTGAAACTAGTTCATAATGATGTACAAATGTACATACGACATTGAATAATCTAGTACACGTGTACTGCGCCTTTGTTCTGTACAGATAAAAGTACATGTAGACAGATTACAAAAAAATAGTTTCATGGTAAGGGTTCGCATCATACACATTCATGTATACCACAAGGGAAAGTTTTCATGTTAAAGTTAGAACATCGGGTGGTAGTCAGCTTGTCTCACCAGTCATCAGGGAACATGTTCTACTTTCTCCTTCTATCTCGCTCGCCGACCATCATTCTTGAATTTGATGTACTTTAGGACATGTTCACTCATTCAGTGAGTGCACAAAGGTTAAAGTTTTCTAAAAACAAATATACAATGTACAAACATATTAGGGATATTAATTATAATATGTTACTGTATGTGTCTGTAGGTAGTCCAACAGATCTACTTGACGTCGATCGATTGTTGTGTTTTTAACAGTTAAACATTTCGAAATTTTCAGTAAATCAGGTAGGTGAGGAAACTATTAGTTCATCCCCTGTTAATGAATACTGAAGAATACTGGAGCAACACGTGGACTTGACTGTAATAAAATAACCGCTATTCGTGCTCTGTCAAGAATTAGTTCATTATATAACAAGAGAGCTTATAATGGATTGTGTATGTATAAACAAGGTTTCAAACTATGAAATCTTCGACCTTGTAACTTAGTCCCAGTTTTCAACACCACATACGTACCATTCATGATACCATAGCCACATTAGTCCAGGTGTGTCTTTCATCAAGATCACATCAGTTGGTCAAACATGTGTCGTTAAAAGCAAATGATGAACAAATGTACCTTTAATTACTACATGTAGTAAGTTATCTTGCTTCAAAACTGTCCAGGTCGAAAAGATTACGACGCTGGTTATTATGTCAAAACTACTTAAGACTAGAACAAAAACACATATATCATCAATCGGCAGTTTGGTCTCAGAAAATCCTTTCTTTTTTAACTTCTTTAATTATGCGCAGACAAAACTGTGGTTTTCTGCACAAATATACTCTGCGAGAAATAAGTAAGGTTTTCGAATGTTATTATAACGTTGTGAACAGCAGGTAATTACGAAGCACATCTGAACTATAATACACGCAACAATCTTCATTTTGCTATATTGTCCCTGTATTATTCCGCAGTCGGGTGACTGTGGAACTCAGCCAACCAACCAGTTACTAAATGGACATATTTTATTCTACCATGTTCTCTCAAATGAGCGGAGAACTTGAGAGAGAACTCAACAATGGGCATAATAATGTTCATAATTATGGGATAGCCAAGAGCGAATCGACATATATGGTGTCGTAATGAAAAATATTCCTCTAGGTATACAACGGCGAACAAATGAACATTTACAATAATCCAAATAAATGTAGAGTTTCACCATACATTATATGCCTTCCATGTTGTTTATCAACCTGAACGTGTGTCAGAAATCAAGTACATTAATAGTTTCTTAGTTAATCAAAGAACTGCAAGTACATATGAAAACTGATCCCTGTAACGTGGAACGTGAAAAAGTTTAACAATTGATTGGCGGGTGTAAAAAGACGTACGTGGTGCTTTGGGTCGCACCAAAAGTCATGCGCGCCGAGCGAGTGACGCCATATAGAAAGCTGAACTATCATTCAGTTTCCAAAAACCTTCGTCGATGAAATCGATGACCACGCTAATATACAACCCCGCCAATAGTAATACCGCCAATTATTTTGTCAATGTAACCAAATGGATTCGGCATTTAAATCTTTACCAAAAAATTCATTTGTGTTCGTTAAATTATAGTATTACTCGCGATTACTTCGTCAAAATACAAGCATAATGATTATATAGCCTTAGGGTAAATCTTAATTGACATGAGGTAAAATCTAAACGATGCAAATAATATATTTTTAATTGTCAGACTTTATTTATATACTTTGTAACTTAAAAATTAATTCATCGGCACATACAGACATACTAAATTAAACCCGATGTAACGATATAATATTGTGTTAACTGTTTTCATTATGCCGATGAAGGAGGCGCGACATGGATTTATTTTAGGGTAGGTTTATTGAAAATATCCGGTTTCAGTTTATGTTTTAGGTTTGGTTACACATTGGACAATGAACTTCAACTGGTTTAGGTTAAGTGGGTGGTAAACAAACAGTTTGAAGGAGTATTTTAAACTCCATGGCGACTGAAAAGATCTGGGTCCGTATTCACAAAGCACCTTAAGTAATTTTTTAACTTAAGTTATATTTTTCCTTAAATTCGACTTTTTCCTTAACTCTTTTGTACTAATATAAAGGAGGAAATCACAATAATATGATTTTTATCTTTGTTCTAAAGATGCCAATTATGAAAATGAAAATTCATTTTCACACTTTTGATGACACCATGAACAAAATTTACACTTAAGTAAAAATTCCGACATAAGTTAAAGAAAATCTTAAGATGCTTTGTGAATACAGACCCTGTACTATGTTCTTAATATACTAATGGGAACACACGCTTATAAAGAAAAATAATAAAACAAGAAGTTATTATCTCTTTTGTTATTCTCTGATTAGAATATTATTGTCCTGTAGTGGAAGTTATGTTTCCTGTAACTGCAAGTTGACACTCGATCATTACATCTAGGGACACTGTAAAACTAGGAACACTACACAGATTATGAACCAGAAATGTGTAGACTATTTATGAAGTCATATTTGGAAATACTTTCCTCTTCAGTATAGGCTGCGTATATGGTTGTAATTGCTCTATTTACAGTAAAAAGATAAAAATGTTAGTTTGTTGCAAACAAAAGCGCCCTTAGTTGGATTAGACTAATTTGGAATAAATAATATGAGCAAATTGCTGAAAAGCATAATTTCCTAGTTCGAAGTATCCGATCTGTAACTAGACATCGGGTGTGATCAGAGTGAAAACACGGTGTACATTGTTATTGTTACTACACGTATAATGTAATTTTCTGCAAGTGTGTGACCTTAAATAAAATGATAACTTCTCTATATATAACTGAAAACAGACTTGACGCATTCCACGAGCACTATCATAATGTGAGGGAAAATTTGTTGGTCGGTAGATTACTTCGTAAGATTAGAATTGAGTTGAACCCGGCACGGTCCAGTATATAAATTGCCCAGTGTTCAAAGTTGGAGTAAACAACGTCAATACGTTCATGAAGACAAAGCTGTTGAGCTAATTAACTTATAAACATTTCTTTTGAATAGATATCGAGTTATTGTCAGCTCACGAGCGTTACCAAAGCAATCTCAATTTTATTTTCAAAGAACATTTTCAGAAATAATTCAAGAATGGGTGATATTGGAACTTTTATGAAGGGACATGGGTCCCAACCACAGAATGTCTCGCAAGATGGAAAACGTAAGTTAGGTTATCTTGTTTACCAAATTGATTTAAACATAATTATTTCATCGGATTTAACGCCATTTTCAACATTATTTCAGTTATATTGTGACGGGCAGTTGTCCTAACCAGCTTCCCTTGGCTTCATTTAAGCCTTAATCAGTACTAACCGCATTCAATCTGTAAGCTACTAACAAGCTATCCAACATAATTCAGGGGTGGAGGACAATCTAACACAGGGTGTAATATATTCAGTCAAATTTGTCACATTATGCTATTGGCTGAAGACAGTCATATATTAGCATTATGTCTCAGGATAATATGACAGTCTTCGACCCAATAACAAGGCAATTATTAAAACATTTACTTATTAACATTATAATAAAACTACCTGGTTATATTAACATTATATATACGAATATTACTAGATAGTTATTGTATGCGTTATGGTTTGTGATTTTTGTAATACTTAAAAATAAATTTAGATTCGGAAATACCCTATATTAGGACACGTCGTCTTAACAAACAAGAATATACTTAATAACAATTCCATGCATTTATTCATAGAAATATTGTCGGGCTAATGATGAATTATCGACCAACCATTTTGTCTGTGTTCTTAATAATTGGAATATTTATGGCATTTAGTGTTTCAATTTACTATCGGAAATATTTGAACAACAAACAAGGTAAATAACATCTAATACAAGTATAGACAAACATGCAATAAAGCAGGGAAGATATTGCATCCTGGCATATATTACGTCTCAAAGTTAATTCATAGTGTTAGCACTAGTTAACGTCACATATTCCACATCATAATACGTTCATCGTTCGCTGTAGGCACTACCCGACAGTATTAGAACACTATCTAAAATCACATGATTTCCATTTCGACAATGAATATGTTTGTATATGTATAATGTCGTCGGTTATATACGTACTGAGCTGGGTTTTCTTGATGTTGAATATAGATATTACAGTATTTATCTAGTTTCCCTTGTAATAAAATGTCTCTGGCTAGGGCTGTCCAGATAGAATGTCATGTACATTATGCTAAATTCTGTAGTACGCCCATATTGTGGGAAATGTAGTATATATTTTATTTCATAATGATTAAAGGCCATCGGCCCAAAGTACAAACAGTTCAATATAAACGGCTTACATGTATGTGGTTATTTATCTTAAATCTAGAATGAATCGTTAGCATAATGATTAATTACTTATTAATACATTTTATCAATGAATATACGAGAACATAATACATTGTAATAAGTTTTCTCAATGCAGAGTACTTATTGATGCACTTATTATTGTCACGTGAAAATCATTCAAATCGTCGTTCACTCCAATGTACCAGGTAAACAAATAATTATTACGAACAATATCATATTTTTTACATATAAAGAAGGCGTGGAACTTGCAATTAATAGTATTAATACAATAATTATGTACGAATTCATTCTCTTGGAATGTTGATGTATCTTCCAACTTCTACACAAACTTTATTTACAGAAGGATATATGTTTTCTTGTTTATAATGAGTTTCAAATAATAAATATTTTGCAATATTCAGCAATTATTTAAAGTTACTGAAATGAAAACACCAGCTTAAAATTATATTATTTTCAAGTCAATTTTGAATACTACAATCAGTAAGTCTTTGTTTAAACATTAATATAAAAGCGTTCACATCTCTATCTTCTTGATAAAGCCAAACATAGCCCAAACCGTACATATAAACAATTTTTTTAATTTTTGTAACCCAACATGTACGACCCGCATCATCAATAGATTTGAGCATTAAATAACATTGTTCTGGGTAACGTTCAGAAGGCATTGTTAATTATTCACAAAATATCTAACACAATTAGTAATACATGTATAGGTAAACTTAAATCATATTAGAACTTGTAGATGTCATCTACAGAAATCGATGTGTACATACTCAATGTTTTGACAATATTAATAACGTACCCTATATTTGTGAACCATAACAAAAAATTGAACTAATCATATGATTAAAAATCTTAAATACTCATTTGTTGGAAAGAAACCAAATGGTTTTTGATAATGTCTGATAGCTAAGTCGCATGATTGCTTTTTGGTGCTTGGAATGCTAATTTTTCTTTTGCGTGGGTCCACTGAGAGACGATTGCGGTGAAAAAATAAGTCTCATGTCATGATTTGTACATTTTTTTTCTACGAAAGCTTAATTATTTTAATTATTGTTAAGAATGCGACCAATTGATATACTATATTGTTGGTCATCATGACATATCTGATTTTATCGATTAATAAACCGGATGTATAGGCCTACTCTATATAAAGCAAGAAGATGTCCGTCCTAGAATTTATATATTTGTACGTCTTTGCTCGTCTGCGAAATGTTACATAGGACAAAATTCAACCAGAAATTATCTTAACTCTAAAATGTTACACAATCACGTACTTTATTCAAATTAAGCTAACCCAAATTTTAACCTATCCTTAAATTCAGCTCACAGATTAAATTGTACTAGTAATGTTTATACAATTGGTTAAAGATAATATTATAACTATTAAAATGATTAAGATACTTATGAAAACTAATTCAAATCATCAATAAATTGTTCATCCGAAAAATATCACATAAAGACATATCAAACCTGATGTTGCATTCAGACTTTTATGATACAGATATAAAAGTATACATAATAATATAGTAAACATTAGCTAAGTATAACTATTGACATCATAGCTATTATAATAATAATAAAAATACATGTAAAAGTTCATGACAAGAAGTTAAAAACACACATAGGCCTACATGATACAAGAGAGTCGATACTGTAAATACATTTTGCTGCAGTGTTATTTTTTGAAATATCAAATCTGCATCATTAGAATTATGAACAAGAATATAGTCAATCATACCAAGGACTTATATACATACATGTATGTATATAAGTCCTTGATCATACCTTTGTGTTCGTCTTTACACTGACATAAATTAACTGCAGAGACAGGGAAGTGCAAAATATAAAGAATAAATAAATTAATATCAAATTAATTTACATATGTGCAACCACGTATAATGTTCAGTTCTGTTTAATGCAAAGTTTGAAAAATCAAATAGCAAACTCAACTCACAAAAAGCGACGAATTTCATAAAAGATCTATTGTAAAATACTGGGATGGTACTTTTCTCTTAATCAATCTACCTTGGCATTATTCTATTATCTTGGACTCCTTGGTAACAAACAAAAGCTGACGCTGTCAGTGATGAAATAAGATAAAAACATGTTAGTTAATGTTCTTTTAATAAACGAAATCATTTGGATATGAATACTGAATAGGTCCATTTTACTTAAATATTTACTTGAACTGCAAGCGTTCTGTAGTCACTGTGTGTGTTTGTTTGTTTCGTAGTATAGAAGTCGGACAATCACTTTCGGATACTGATATTTCGTAGGTTGTTAATTTGGATTAAAGTTTCAGTTTTTATAACACGAATTATCTAAACCATATTATTTGTCATAGATTATCACTTACCAAATTAACACGAAAGTCAACCATTTAACATATATGATGGAAAATATTAGTCTGCATGGTGATCTCTTGTGCAACAGACTACATTATTTTGTTTTATATCTTTAAATGCAGAAATTATGTTACATTCTGGTTGCATCAGTGCGGTACTACAGTATTAATATTATTTCATTGCATTAAAGACTTAAGATTTTTAATTGAAGTTTAAATAAGTATTTACACATGTGTAAAAATAGAAATCTATAATTTATATAAATATTTCATAAGATTTTTTCAATCAAAACTTGTGCAGCAGAACCCTGGTGTCTTAATTTCTGATAAGAATGCTATAAAAACATTACAGTATCTCAGACAGTGATTTTCAAAGCTTTTATCATTGGGCTATCAGTAAAGAGTTGACGTTTATCTCAAATGCCGCCAGCGATTATTTTTTTTGCCTGATTTGGAAAGTACCAGTATCACTACCAGACAAATTGGGAAAAATTGTGGCATTTTGACCAAAATTGGGAATCTTTAAATAAATAGTGAATTATAAAAAACAAACACCATATTATCAACTGCTCGTCTTTGGTTTTATTTCAGCACTGAATGTTGCAAAAATTTGATAAAAAAACCCTTTTTTATGAAAATTCAGGATTCTGCACCAGATTGGGAATTTTTCATTTGAAAAAAAAATGTGAGAATGGATAATTTTTTTCGAACTGGGAAGGTACCAAAGAAGGAAAAAAATCGCTGACGCCTGTTGTAACTAGTTCTTACTGATTTTCAAGATTTAATGCAATTCATTACATAAATAGCCTTGTATCGTATGCATTAGTGTGTTGAATTACTCCATGTAACTATTATATAAAACAATAATTTTTCTACCCTGGACCAGTTTAGTCAGGGAGTAACTAAACTCTGCCATAATTTCTGAGTGGTTAGGATGTTTTTAACCTTATATCTGTACATTTCATCTGTTTAGCTCACCAGAGCACAAGGTGCTCATGGCGAGCTATTGTGATCGCATGATGTCCGTCGTCCGTGTGTGCATGCGTAAACAATTGCTTTAAACAACATCTCCTTCTTAACCAGTCGGCCAATTTCAATGAAACTTTACATAGATATTCCTTGCATGACACTCTACCAAAGTTGTTAAAAAAATTAATTTCATTAATTGGATATTTACTGTGTAGCATTGTAGTGGACCTCTATCAAAATTGTTCAAGTTATTGTCCTAGGGTCAAAATTGGCCCGCCCCAGGGATTACTTGATTTTACATAGAATTATAATATAGGGAAATTTTAAAAATCTTCTTGACAGAAACTGCAATACATAGAGCTTAGATATTTTGGGTGTAGCATTGTCTAGTGGACCTCTAACAAGTTTGTTTAAGTTATTGCCCTAGGGTCAAAATTGGCCCCGCCCCAGGGATCACTTGATTCATATAGGCTAATATAGGAAAATTTTTAAAATCTTCTTGCCAAAACCACAATGCCTAGAGCCTAGATATTTTGCATGTAGCATTGTCTGGTTGACATCTACCAAGTTTGTTTAAATTATTGCCCCCGGGTCACTTAATTTTACATAGGCTCATGATAATTTTCTCCAAGAGTCTTTTTATCTGGTGAGCGATATAGGGCCATATAGGCCCTCTTGTTTTATTTCCAGTTCACTGTCAAAAATTCCCAATTGAGACTTACAAAAACAAAAAAATATGAAAAAAATAACTAAAGTCTCTGTAAACGAGAGATCTTTCATTGTAATAGACTTGTAATGATTGAAAGTTCCCATTATAGACAGTGATTGTGTGTGGTCATTCAAATATTGCCAAAAATGCAGTCATGCATATTTTCCTAATTTTTAACAAAACACTGCTGAAATTCCCAATCCCAAGGGTATGGACCATGTTCCAAAATACTGAAAAGAAAATTTGGGTGTGATGCAGTATAGATAGATAGATAGATTAGAAGTCATAAAATCAGACGAAATATGCTGACTCAGTTTTATAGCCTATGTTTTATGTTGAAATTGTTAAAGCAGATCTATTTCATGTTACAGTGAATTTATTTGTGATTCGATTTCTGTACAAAAATCTCTTTTGTGTAAGTTTAACTTTAATGTTGCCAGTTCTCATCCCTGTAAAAGGTTCTGACACAAGTTTGCATTTCGAGGGCTCAGCGCAACACTGACGTAACTTGTTCTTATTTCAATATGAGTTACGACACTGTTGCGTTGAGCCCTCGATTTGTACATTTAATCATTTGAACCATGATATTACCGGTACCCGGTAGGTCAAAATATGTGACTCCATGAAGTTCACATGACCTCAACCAGTGACTTTAATCTAAAATACTGACGATGGACAATGATAGATACTGTTTGCATTACTCTTCTTTACGTAATTGGATTTGATTGACTTAAATCCTATTGACAAAAATAGACAATTACTTATTTTATGTTTGTCACTGATATAAAGTTTGTAAGATATGCTGACACAGCAGTTATTAGAGTGGATTCCAGTCATTTTATTCTTTTTTGTACCAATGAAATACATGTAATAGAAAATTATAACTTAATGTTTGACTCAATACCTTTAGTGATTGCCTTTCTTCTGTGCGTATAATTCAGCTTCTGTAACAGCTACAGTGTATTAATAATACGATAGATATTTATAGTTTCTAAGTTAAGTTAACAACAGCTTGTCAAACACTGACAAATACAGATCTGGTTGAATTAATTAAGTTTAATATTGAGTTGAAATAAATTGTTATACTGTATCAATCATCATAAAGATACATAAGTTGTAATGCTTAAATCACACTTTACATCATTAGATGTAGAAGTCTATTAATAAGACTATAATCCTTGAAAACATCTAGTTGCTGTGCATGTATACTGCAGAACTGTGTCAGTAATTTTCCATAGGAATACAACCTTGTCACGATATTGCATGTAACCTTGAATTCAGACATAATTTTAAAACTTATATAGATGTGTAATTCATAGAATATTTAGAATTACATGTACTTGCACAATAATAGAGATCTGGTATATTTCCGGGTATATATGTTATTTTAATCATGCAAGTATTGATCTTTATTGAATTGATATGAATTTTAAATCATTTCAGTTGTTTTAAATCTCTAATAAATGTTTTAATTAGATCAATTAATGTTGTGTTTTGTCTGCTCTGTGACCTAATGATATTAAGAAACATATTCTTTCTCCATATTGATGAACTATACATTATAACAGTCCATTAAATTCTTCAGCTGACTTTTTCTTTATTTGTCTATCTAGTACTATATAACTTTGTTACAATAAATCTAGGTTAGCCTGGTACATGTATCATAATACATTTGTCTAATTGTACAATACCAGTAAAGAAATACAATAAATGTTCTGTAAATAAGGGATCTTGGTCTATAAGGGGCTGTCTTAATATGGAACTCCTTAAAAAGGATGTCTTAATAAATTAATATGGAGGTCTTTATAATGGAGGTGTCTTAATGTGGAGGTTTCTTGATGTGAGTTTTATTGTATTTTATTTAAACATGTACTAGTTAATGTACTGTTTTATACAAAACCCCATATAACATACATTGATTGCATCATCATTTATGCAACTGTTGCATCATAATTTATATACACATGTACATAGTATAATTCTTGATAAGTAAAAATCCCTAATACCGTAGATATTATAATTAGATTCAGCTTAAGATAACATCAGACTGAGACTTACATTTTAATTCAGAAGTTCATCTGTCTGATATTTTTAGTATAAATTAGCCTCTAAATAACTGAGGTGTATGTCTTCAAATTAATTAATTATTTTGTAAATTAACTCACTAACTTTTTTTACACTCATGAACTACTTTACATATATATGTATACTAGTGATATAATTCTCACTAGTATAGTGTATTGAAGTTATTTTAACTTACTAACAATGTACTCAAATTTGAACAATGATATACCAATTAGAATATATGTACTTAGAAATACTGCAATTATTCACATAATAACAGGGTTTACATTACATAACATATGGTACCTTTTAATATGTATGCTGTTCTGTGATGTTTTGGGTTTTAATTTTTTGTGCATAAAACATAATGTTTTTATTGGCAATGTAACCGTGTGAATGACATGTTTAAATAATATTCTTATTAAATCTCCATGATCTAATGTGATTGGTTTATCACCAATGCTGAACTAGAAAGGTTAAATTGATCCGTATATTTTATTCTTAAAAAAGCAAGACAACCTTGGTGATATTAAGCCAGGATTAGAGAAGAAACATGTGGTGCTCATACAATGCAGGTATTTTTTTTCATCACTTATATGCATTGTATAATGTTAAGGGTGTTTGTATTTTCGATTTTGTTTAATGTATGCGATACATGTAGTGTATTTGTACTTCAGGTTTTTTAAGTAAGGAATTTTTCCTTAATCAGTATATAATATAAATTTACTTTATCAAAAAATTACTTTACCCCTGATTTCCCATATGTCTTGTTACTCCCCTGTTACTTTATGGTTCAAAGTTGAAATTTTTTTTTTCAAACTGCAAAACAATACATTTGGTGACAGCTTTATGCTTAATTTGCCATACACTGTGAGTCTGTCAAACTTTGACCTTGTCGGGCAGGGGTATACATATATTTGAAAAGTAACATATGTCAATATTGCTGTATAAAACTTTAACCCTTTGACCAGTTATCTTGCTATGTCAATATTTACCACCATATTGTTAGACATACCAGTACATGAATTTCTAAATTATAAATTATCCTGTTGACTGATCAAATGTATTCAGCTCACAAAATTAATATGAATATTAACTGTTCTTAATAATCCTTGAAAATTAAAAATCAGAATTTGCTGTCAATATGCCTTGCATGGCTGATAATGAATTGCACTGTGTTTGTGCTGTGTAGAATCACTACTTTCTTTAGTATTAACAATATGTTCATGTATTGTATAGTTAAAGAGTTGGGGCTAACAGAATAGATGTCATAAGGTGCTATAACTGGTAAACATGAACTATTTTGCTCTTTCTGACCAATTAGTTCCTATGTGTTCAAGTGCAAAGACGTAGTTCAAATATTCAGAGATGAGTTTGGTCTCTTCTTTCAGTCAATATTTGTATGATAGTGTCTGATGTTGTTGACATGGTGGCCTGTATGTTGTCTGTTGTTGTTGGCATGATGGACAGTATGTTATCTGTTGTTGTTGGCATGGCAGTATGTTGTTTGTTGTTGTTGGCATGGCAGACTGTATGTTGTTTGTTGTTGTTGAAATGGTGGACAGTATGTTGATTGTTGTTGTTGACACGGCAGACTGTATGTTGTTGGTTGTTGTTGACATGGTAGACTGTATGTTGTTTGTTGATGTTGAAATGGTGGACTGCATGTTGCTTGTTGTTGTTGACATGGTGGACAGTATGTTGATTGTTGACATGGTAGACTGTATGTTGCTTGTTGTTGTTGACATGGTAGACTGTATGTTGTTTGTTGTTGTTGACATGGTGGACAGTATGTTGATTGTTGACATGGTAGACAGTATGTTGATTGTTGTTGTTGACACGGCAGACTGTATGTTGTTGGTTGTTGTTGACATGGTAGACTGTATGTTGTTTGTTGATGTTGAAATGGTGGACAGTATGTTCATTGTTGTTGTTGACATGGTAGACTGTATGTTGTTTGTTGTTGTTGACATGGTGGACAGTATGTTGATTGTTGACATGGCAGACTGCATGTTGCTTGTTGTTGTTGACATGGTGGACAGTATGTTGATTGTTGACATGGTAGACTGTATGTTGTTTGTTGTTGTTGACATGGTAGACTGTATGTTGTTTGTTGTTGTTGACATGGTGGACAGTATGTTGATTGTTGACATGGTAGACTGTATGTTGATTGTTGTTGTTGACATGGTAGACTGTATGTTGTTTGTTGTTGTTGACATGGTAGACTGTATGTTTTCATTGTTGTTGACATGGTGGTCTGCATTTTGTTTGTTGTTGTTTTCATGGTGGTTGGTATGTTGTTTGGTGTTGTTGACATGTCAGACTGTATGTTGTTTGTTGTTGTTTTCATGGTGGTCTGTATGTTGTTTGTTGTTGTTGTCATGGTGGTCTGTATGTTGTTTGTTGTTGTTGACATGATGGTCTTTATGTTGTTTGTTGTTGTTGACATGGTGGATGGTATGTTGGTTTTGTTGTTGGCATGGTTGTTTGTTGTTGTTGACATTGTGGACTATATGTTGTTGTTGACATGGTGGAAAGTATGTTGTTTGTTGTTGTTGACATGACAGACTGTACATTGTTTGTTGTTGTTGACATGGTGGATGGTTTGTTGTTTGTTGTTGTTATTATGGTGGTCTGTATGTAGAGGGAGCTGTCAATTCAGGTTTTACTTCATAATATGTCACAATTTATATACGAGCACCAGACATACATTTAACTTTATTACATACACAGGTATATGTTGTATCACACGCTATTTCTTTATCTATATACATATGTCTATGCATGCTTTTATAGAAGTATTAAAGTCTCCCATTTATATCTATGTAAATTTCATTTAACTTATATTCTTGGTGAATAGTACTGGATGTGATATAATATATAATCCTTCAACAGTTATTTTGAATATTGGTGAGCTGAAATTTTATTGAAATACTTCTTATACTTCTTGTCTTAAAGGTTTTATGGTATAATTGTGTAATACATTGTATAGTACTGATTTTTGTAATTATTAAAGTTGGTCTAGTGTAATATAGTGAGATCTGTCACTGGAGCGGTTGTCATGAACACTTGATAGTAAGCTTGGTATTAGAATGATTTAGAATACACCAATTAAAAATTATCTAAAATGATAGAAATTGTCTTTGAACATGATAAAGGATATTTCTATCAATTGAAATGGGTTGTATTCTATTTAAAAACAGAATTTCTTCAAAGATTAAATTTGATTGAATTTAGGCTTATTAAATTATTATAATTACTGTCTTACTATCGTTGGCCCCATTACATGCTTGTAATTAAAAAAGGAGGCTTGAATGTTACAAGGCTTATAGTATGATTTTTTTCTCCATATAATTTTGACAAACAATGGTATATACAAATGTATGTGTAAAGGTTGATAAATTTCATGAAATGCATCATTATGTTTTACTTTCATTTTGTGTTGAATTAATTTGAAATGTCTAGACTACACTGTAATTTTGTTAATTAGCCAGCTGTGGAAAAGATTATCTGTTAAGTTGTTTATCACAATTAATTGACAATTGCCTTAATATTAAGATATGCCTCAATGTCTTCTCTAGGGATAATTCACATGTCAGATTTTTGAATGGTATATTTTACCTTGATTGTTTAAATTAGTTGATGGCTTTAAGGCATATTCTGTTCTATTCAATATTTATTGACAGGAGGCCTTTGTTCGGAGGTCATTTTGTTTTAAATAATCGATGGCAATTTTAAAGAATGGCCTTTATACACAGGGCGGTCTTTGTTCAGAGGTGCCCAGTTTGACTGTTATGATTAAAAACTTTTCAGAAGTGCGAGAAGCCATGACAGACTTTTGGCAGGAGCACTCACAGCAAGCTACAATAGAAGAGATGATGTTAGATACAAATGCTGAAGAACTGACGAAACATGAACTACCAGAAATACTTTCATATCTTCCATCATATGAAGGAAAAGATGTGATAGAACTAGGGGCTGGCATTGGGTAAGTGTATCATTGATCTGTTATTTGTGTTATTTATCTCGAATTATCTGTTATACTAGTAACTTGTTTGGTTCATTCTTTGCTCATTGGTTCAAGCCCCACTACAGACCATGTCTCTTTATGTGAGAAAGTAAGCAGTTACTTATGAAGGATGAGAGTCTTGTACTGGTTCTGACTGTTGAAAAGGTTGCGTAAAGCTCGCCCGAACGAACAAACAAACAACAAACATCTGAGCAATAGATAAACAAACAGTCATTTGAGACCCAGGCTAATGTGAAGAGTTATGTGAAAGTTTTGGGTTCGTGACTTCTGTAAAGCACTTTTACATAAGTTCAGCGCTTTATGTAAGTTTTCAATATTTTACCATTGTAGGAGATTTACTAGTGAAATTGCTGCCAGTGCTAAAAGTGTTATTGCTGTAGATTTTATGGAAAAATTCATACAAAAGAACAAAGAAGTAAATGGCCACTTTTCCAACATTGATTTTAAATGTGCAGATGTTACCAAACTGGATCTTGGTAATAACAGGTATGTGAAAGGTTTTATTCTTGTACTGGATTTCCTGTGTAATAGTCAATAGACTCAATACAGTAAAAAGTAGGACATTTGCTGTGTGACATTAGAGTCAGCCATGGCAAAGCTGGAAAAATTACCTCTGTTTACTTACTGTAATTAGAGTACATGTATATCATTTTAAAAGTGTTGTACCTATATAAGTATATACTTAAGTTGTTTTATTTAAGTTGCCAATGCTCTTATACTATGTTAATCAGAAGTGTCCAGAGATCTGATTTGACTCCGACTTCAATATAAAACCCAGACCTTCCGCTGGCTATAATACATTAATACTATTCTTGGTTCTTATTTATTATACCCTCAGATAGGAAATATATGGGGGCTATATTGGATTCATGCTTGACGGTCGGTTGGTCCTTGCATCTGTAGACACAATTTTTTCTGGACAATTTCTCAGCAACTTCTGACACGAATTCAATGAAACAGAAGTGATCAGTAGTCAGCCTAGTTTTGCATGCTATAGCCATTTTTTATTCAGTTAATTTTGACTGAGTTATAGCCCTTTGTTTTTTTGTACAGTGTATATAATAAGCGAATTTTGTCCAGACTATTTGTCATTAACTACTTGCAGGAATTCATTGAAACTTTACTGAAGTGATAAGTAGTTAGCTTAGTTGTGCATGCATTAACCAGGTTTTATTTGGATTAATTTTCACCAAGTTATGGCCCTTTGTTTTTTTTAAACTATATACAATAGGCAAATTTGTCTGGACTATTTCTCATTAACTATGTGCTAGAATTCAATTAAACTTCACAGAAGTGATTAGTAGTCAGCCCAGTTGTGCTTGGAATACGTTTATTTTGGTTGGTTGAATTTTCATTAAGTTATTGCCCTTTGTTGTTTTTAAACAGTGTATTATTATATACAATATCTCAGCAACTACTCATAGGAATTCAATGAAATTTCACGGAAGTTATAAAAAGTAAGCCAATTTGTGTATGCAAGAAACAGGTTATGTTTGGATTATACAATAAGTAAATTTTGTCTGAGATATTTCTCAGCAACTGCATGCTGGAATGCGGTGAAACTTCTTAGAAGTGATAAGTAGTTTGCCAAGTCGTACCTGTAGGTTTTGTCCAAATAACTTTTAATCATTTATGGCCCTTTGTTCAGAAATTGGTCAGGATATTTCTAAGCAACAATTTGCAGGTATTAAAAAAATGAAAAAGTGTTATTTGTTCTTTTGTAAAATATGACAATAACTGTGTCAAGGCAGCATCTGGGGGTATTCATTACCTTTAGTGATAGATCTAGTTTTTTTTGACTGGTTGAAACTTGGAATGTTTTAATTGAGGTATGACTTTTGTACTTTTTCATCATGAAAACTGCTCAACATTATTATCTTGATTGGCAATTCAACAATGCTATGCTTTCTGGATTGTTGGACCTTCTAGATTTAAATACATAGAATCATGTTATCCACTCCATTTGATCAGATGTTATTTCAATATTTATATTCCATAGCTCGGATTTGGTGTTCTCAAACTGGTTGATGATGTATTTAGAAGATGAAGAAGTACAAAATCTTATAAAGAAAGAGTTGTCATGGTTGAATGAAGGAGGTTATCTCTTTGCTCGAGAGTCATGTTTTCAACAGTCAGGTATTTGATTGTTTTTATAATTTCATCTTTGCTATACACTTGATATAACATGCCCGACTTATTGCACAGATGTTGTTTAGATTGATAGTCTTCGCTAGAAATAAATCATACAACATGGATAGTTTACTATCTTACACATTGATCCGATGAAAGCATGCTTATTTGTCAACTGCAGGATTTGGAATTTATAAAGTAACATAAATATGTTATTTATTGTTTAACTTGTATTGATTGTTGTACAATGTACCTTAGACCATTCCTAATGCATCCCATATCACCCAACCTCAATTGGCTGTACAAAATTTTTAATGGGCTATTTCTTGATTTAGATTCTAGATTATACCCTTTCCTTTAGAATCAATGGCTATTTCTTGAAGAACTACATTTTACTTGTTTTGCCTAGCAACAACACAGCTTACCTGTATTTATTTGGTTGTTGTCACATATTTTGTTGTTTTGAAATAGTATTGGCACATAAATATTGATAACTGGCACACTTCATGACCATAAGTTGTCAATATAACATAAAACTTGTATAGTGCCTTGGTGTCTGATTTCTTTTAATTGCATTGCATGGCTTTATTTATTGTTTACACCTGTACTTGTATTGTTCATTCTTCTGCTCCCTTTCAAAGAAAAAAAAGGGGGGGGGGGTATATTGTTTTACACATGTCAGTTGGTCCATTGGTAACCAAACCTAGTCCAGGCAATAACTAGACAACTATTAGGTCTAAGCTCCTCAGATTTGGGGTCATTGCATGTAGATGACCCCTATTGATTGTCAGTACATGAAAGGTCAAGGTCACATTCACAGTGACCTTCAGCACAAAAACCTTGTCCGACAAATAAGTAAAGAACCTCAGGTCCTCAGATTTGGTTGGGAGGTTGGTCACCACACGTAGATCACCCCTATTGGTTTTGAGGTCAGTTGGTCAAAGGTCAAGGTCTTACTGTCCTGTTGGCCTTCAGGGGGCATCCATGTTTCACAAAACACTTTTTGTTGTATTTAAAAAAGTTCATGTATCTAGAATGAATAAACATGTAGTCTGCTAGTTGAGATAATCTCTTAAAATCCTCACATGTCTTGTGGTTAAATTATATTGCGGCATGATTTGAGGAACTTGAAAGTATAACTTAGTAAATACAATTATGAATACTGGTAATATATTATTGGTTGATGTAGTTACAATGTATAAATGTAGGATTACTGCTAGACTTCACATATTTTCAGTTATTACATTTTTTACATATTTGTGTCTTGTTTTGTCCTTACTGTTTTACATTAATATTTCTTGTAATAAATACCAGTAATTTATTTGCTTTATCAGCAAATTTTTATAATTTATTCCTAATCTGCTAAAGTATTTTTTATGTAATTATTTTAACCAGAACTGTGAATTGTGGGCGGTGCGGGCCAACTTCATGGAGTGCCCAAGTCCGTATTTAATCAACAGGTATCAAAATAATTGTCATATGTTCAGATGAATGTGTGGTACAATGAATGTGTAGCACTTTGAATGTGTGGTACGATGAATGTGTGGCACTTTGAATGTGTGGTACGATGAATGGATGGTACTTTGAATGTGTGGTACGATGAATGGATGGTACTTTGAATGTGTGGTACTTTGAATGTGTGGTACATTGAAAGGATAGTATTTTGAATGAGTGTTATTATGGTGGTCAGGGTGGTTGTGTGTTAGTGGGAGGGGATGAACAAAAGCAGATTTTAGTTATGATTGGACATGTATTTAGTGGTAGACATGTGTTATGAATTTGAATCATTGTTTAATGGTAAAACAGGTTAACTGAATGAAAGAAGAGGCATGTTTTGTATGTGTTTTAAATAAAATGTATATAACCAGATCCTGGCTTAGATATGGTCTTACACTTTTGTATTAAGTCTTATCTAAAATATACAAAAAGATCAAGACAAAAATATTCATTATTTAAAACGTATTCATTTGAAGGGAGCTAAACAGTTGTATGGAAATGTCATAAAAGGGCATTTTTTATAATGCTCAGGATCCTGAGAAAAAAAAATTCAGAATTATGAAAAAATCTCTTTCAAATAACCCAAATTAAAAAAATATCTTGTTTAAGAAAATGTTTAGTTTTATTTCTAAAACTGTAGGCAATACTTGGTAGGCAATATACTAGTAGATGCTACACATTGATTACTTTTATCCAATATTTGAAAGTTTATGTTGTTTTAATCATGCTCTTTTATCTGTTTGAAGGTAACAAAAAACGCCAATCTAATCCCACAAAATATCGTGATCCAGCGTTATATATGGCAATGTTTACTATGCTGACTGTACCGTCAGAGACTGATGGTGAAGTGTTTGGGTTTGAGCTGGTGCTGTCTAGATCTCTTAGTTCTTATATCAAGGTTTGTTTGTTAGTTTGGAATCTAGAAATTGTTAGTTAGATGTATGTTACAACAAGCTCCGATTTTTTTTTATTGTTGTCACAAAATGATTTTATAGGGGGTCAAGCAAAGGGACATAACTTGCAAACCAGCATGGAGACCTATATTCTTCTTTACATGTTTATGTTTGTAAAGGATGAATCTTCATGTACATGTATATGCAAACTTCTTTAAAAAATCTGTCTGTTAGAGTATATTGTGATATAGTAGTCATACTCACTCCATGTTGTATTAGATAACATGCTATTAATTTTTTAAATAGTTTTTGCTTACATACTGAAGGTATTTACTAAATTTATGAAAATAGGAAATTATTGAGCTTTAATTGGAGAATGAATTGATTTACATAATTATAGTTAGATAATGACATTAAATCATTGCTTTATGAGGTTATTAAAATAAATATATTTTTGTTCTTGTTACTCATGCAGATGAAAAATAATGAGAATCAAGTGATATGGTTGTTACAAAAGTCACGGAGGAAGGCCACCACTGAGAGCAATGGGTATGCAACCTTCCAAGAATTCTTAGATAACCAACAGTATTCATCTAATGGTATTCTCAGATATGAAAAAATATTTGGACGAACATTTGTCAGCACTGGTGGGCTGGATACCACCAAGGTTAGTTTATTCTTGTGATTCACATTTCTATAAAATGTTGAAATATTTCTTGCTGGTTTTGATCGGTTGGTTAAATTTACTGATAAATCGATAGAAAGGTTGCTTCAAATCATATTGTTGTGATTTTGTCGATATTTTTCATTATGCAATTCTGTAAACATATTTTAGGAATCACACATTGTTTGTTTTATATAAAGTTTATGTAGTTTATATTTCATAATATCTGATTTCAGGAGTTTATTTCACGATTAGATTTAAAACCAGGACAAGTTGTTTTGGATGTTGGATGTGGTATTGGTGGTAGTGCCTTTTACATGGTTAAGGTAAGTCACCTTATATTTATCTTATCTTAATTTGTTCCTAAAAGCAAAACTTAAATGCTAACTATAGATATGGCTCAAAAGCCTGATTGCTGATTAGTTGTTTCTAAATGGACATTTATTAAGTAGAAATATTTTCTGTATATTTATTTCAGGAGTTTGGAGTTAAAGTTGTGGCCATTGATTTATCTGCAAATATGATCAATATTGGTTTTCAGAGAGCGAAGGAAGTAGGAGTCAGTGATGATGTAAGTTATTGTACACAGAGTTACACAGTAATGAGCGTTGAATCTAAATTATGATTTATTTGTATTAATCCAGCCCTATGATTGTGTTTGTTTGTCTTATTTGTCTGTCACATTAATTTACAAGAAATCACAGAAAACACTGTATTTATCAACTGCGCTATATCTTGACGGGAATTAAGTGTTTGTTTACATTCGGTAATTAGGTTACACAGTCTAGTCTCTTATATGGAACAAAAACACTGAAGTTAAAAAAAAATGGAAAATATATAACAACAAATGTATATCAAGAAATAAGCGAAATAGTGTGTATTAGATGAAAACTAAAGGAGGAAGGAGTCTTGGCTTTCAATGACTTTACAGACGTTGACAGAGATGTATGTGAGGTTTAACCAACAACATCTCTAGAAAGAGATTTATTGTTCTTGTGTTAAAGTTCCTACATCAATTTTATTTATCAACATAAATTAGATGGAGTTGACTTATGCCAAACAATCATCTTAGGATGACCGTAAGCTGTACATTTATTAAAAAACAGTTTTACTTGCTTATACATGTAGTTACAATGTTAATGTTTTTTTATTTATTTTATGTCCTTAATACACAACAGGATGTACAGTTTGAGATTGCTGACGCAACAAAGAGAGAATATAAACCAGCATCTTTTGATGTCATCTACAGCAGAGATACAATATTACATATACCTGATAAATTAGCCCTGTTCAAGAAATTCTTTGTAAGCTATTTTGTTGTCTCTTTTTCTTAAAATGATGTGGAATATGCTGTTCTTTTATCTAAATTGGAAATAAAGCATTGTTATTGTGTGCTTCTTATCAAAAGTAGCAGACGTATGTTTTAACTAAGTGGTTAGATCTACTGCTCATGAGGTTATGAGTTCCCCTGGCGAGGCTTACACTGTCCGTGACAATTTATACTGAAGATATTACATCCTATGTTAAATTGTTATCCCCCTCTGAATTATGTGGGGTAGCTTGGCAGAAGCTTGCATTTAGAATGTGGTTAGTACTGGTTAAGGCTTAAATGAAGTCCAGGAAAGCTGGTTAGGATAACTACCCGCCACAATATGACTGAAATAATGTTGAAAATGGCGTTAAACCCGATGAAATAAACAAACATCTATCGGAACGGTTTATTTTTACAGAAATGGTTGAAACCTGGAGGTAAAGTGTTTATCTCAGATTATTGTTGTAGTGATGAGGAACATACTGATCATTTTAAAGCTTACGTAAAACAGCGAGGATACAACCTGTTGTCACCTAGACGTTACGGAGAGGTACTTTATTTGTTCAGTTTTATACCGTTCTTTTGAAATTATAAGTAGGTCAACTCAGTATAGTTTTAAGTCGTGCATGCCGTAATATATATATATTTTATTATATGCCCTATACCTATACAAAAGTCCATAGTTCTATAATTCTAATGTGAAGTGTATATGTGCAAGACACAACTTTCATGCCCAGTGATCCACATATTCCACCAGAGTTATGTGCACTTGAACTTAGCCATATAGTGTTGGATAGGAAACTACTGGTGTAAATTCTATGAGTTTTATTGTTTACATTTGACAGTAAATTATTATTCATTAATACTTATTGATGTATGTATTCAAGTTGTCTGTTGAGTTTAGAGGAATGGGTAAATAATCGGGTTATTATTAAGTAATATACTTGTTAATGAACACTCTGTGTTTTATTTCAAGGTATTAGAAGCTGCTGGTTTCTCTAATGTAGATGCTAAAGACAGAACAGATCTGTTTGTACAAAGTTTGGAGAAAGAACTTGTTGTTGCTGATGGATTAAAAGCAGAATTTGTTAAGGTAAAAATCTACAAATATTTGGTTTTTATTAAAATATCCATTTGAGCTAGGATCTGAATTATGCTATTAGAATTATGGTGTCTTGTGCTTTTAAATATCACCAATACACTCATTTAATCATGAACTGCTACCATGGAAACACTCATTTTGTGTTGCTGTTACTTACAATATTGAATGATGGATTTTACTTAAATATTGTCAAAGCCCATTTTTCTCCTAGAATTTAGATTTCTAATGATGTTGATTTGTTGAAAGCATAATTTTCTCAAAAACACCAGAATCTGTGTAGTGTTATTAAGAATACAAATGTATAATATACAGCTTAAAATTCAACAATTCTTGCTTAATTGCTATTAATTGCTATTTATAGATATTATAATTTGAAATGTTTTTTGTTTCTTATTTCAAATTTTGACTGTAGATAGAAATTCAATAGCAAAACTTTTTTTTGTGTTAAACACATCAATTTGATCCATTGTATTGTATTAATTATCTTTTATTTATTTGATGTTAGTTAGGATTAATTAATGATCATAGCTAATCTATTTGTGCAAACATAATATTTCTGATGTTAGTGGGTTTTACATAAGTATAGATAGGGATTTGCCGTTTCAGCTAATTGGTTCAATGTTCAGTGTGTTTGATGTGTCTAAAAGTTCATGACGCAACTGACATATTACCTTGAGTGTTTCTCTGTCTTTTATCAGTGTGTAATCACGTTGAAATAGATAGACCGTTAGTTTCTGGGTCAGTGTATGAACTAAATTGTTAACTAAATTTTCCATAACATTTTGGCAACTGAAGCATGTTCACGTAATTTTCCATCCACTCTTACCTTGACTCAACATAATTGGTGATTATCATCCAATGTCACAATATAAGTGTGTTTGTAATGTTAAGTATTGTCCTTGACATGTTTCTAAGCTGAAATCAGTACATGGATGGCAAGTTGACATTGTTGATACAAACAAACCTGATGGTTATTGGAGTTTATATTCCCCTCATCTCCAGGGTAATCCCATACAGGAAGGTTTAATGACAAGATGGGAGCTCCTGTAGCCCTTAAGTAATTGATATTGGTTCAGTGTGAACTTTTTAACGTCTTTGCTTACGCAGTAGAAGACATTTTATTTTGTCTTTTTTCTACTTATTATTATATGTATTTCTTCACCCAAGTTTTGTCTGAGGAGTAGCTTTTGCTCTCTTTCATGTTTTCGCTTCAAACTTAGAACTTTAGTGGTTCAAAGAAAAGTTCTTACTTTGACCTTCGTCCTCAAGGTTAAAGGTTATGCGCCTCAAAATTTCAATATTTTCTTCTTTTTTTTAAATGAGGGATATCTTCTAACAAGGGGACACAGGTTTGATTTTTTTGAAAATAGTTGCCTTTTTGGCAATAAGGTTCTATTTCAGTTTGTTTGGTTGGTTTTGAAATAGTTGCCATATTGGCAATAAGGTTCTATTTCAATTTGTTTGGTTGGTTTGGAAATAGTTGCCATATTGGCAATAAGGTTCTATTTCAGTTTGCTTGGTTGGTTTTGAAATAGTTGCCATATTGGCAATAAGATTCTATTTCAGTTTGTTTGGTTGGTTTTGAAATAGTTGCCATATTGGCAATAAGATTCTATTTCAGTTTGTTTGGTTGATTTTGAAATAGTTGCCATATTGGCAATAAGATTCTATTTCAGTTTGTTTGGTTGATTTTGAAATAGTTGCCATATTGGCAATAAGATTCTATTTCAGTTTGTTTGGTTGATTTTGAAATAATGTTATGTTCCATTATAAAACTTGATATGAATTTGTTATCTTTAATTATTACCAAAACCATGGCAGTGGTTCAGTGGTTAGTATGCAGGGCTGGTAACTGGGCGATCGAGGTTCAAATTGCGTTAAACCCAATAAAAAAAAAGATTATTACCAAATTGTAACTTTTTATGTACTACATGTAGTGGCGGTAGTTTATTTGGGATTTATAATTGCAGGAATTTTCCGAGGAAGATTTTGACTATATTGTGAATGGATGGAAAGACAAACTTGGAAGAACAAATGATCAAAAATGGGGGGTGTTCTATGGAGAGAAACAATGATTTGATCAACATCAGTTAGACATTACATGACGTGCACATTGTGTCATCATGGTGGACGACAGCTTCTTGTTTATAACGATATGTTATGATGGCGTGATACAATGTTTTTGTGTCAATTTGTGCATGATTTAAAGAACATATTTGGTTGCGGTATATAAAAATGTTGATAAATCATTCATAATGATTTGACTGTGTAAAAAAGGTTGACATGCTCAGTGAAAATGTCCTGTACAATAAGCATTTAAGTGCTATTTATTTTTTGATGGTACAGAATAATTTCTGATTACCAGACACCTATTGGCCCAGCAGAAAAGTCTGGTATACAGAACTCTGGTTTCAGAAATCTTGGCTGTTTGAACAAGTTGAAGGAAATTGTGATGGCTAAGAAACTTGTCTGTATTTGAAAGTTTAGAGAAGGTCTGGTATTTGGAAGTTACACTGTATATATATTATACTTGTGATGAGTGATATATGTTGGAATTATTGTCTAAATTCATATTAATGTTACCTAATTTTTTTAATGAGAATGTAGCCATGACTTACATTATTATTTTGTTACATTTTCAGTGACAAGTTTCATAAATTCTCTTTAAACAAGTTATTATCATGTTAGATATGTTTTAGGTTTATGTGCAATGGTAATAAATGGTGATACATATATACGTTCATATTTTATTTACATACTGTTACAATTTTAATGATCTGATCAGAACGAGTTACGTTCTACCGATGGTTTTGCAATACAAACATGTAAGAATTGAGGCTCATAGATACTCTTGATAATTTGGAGATGGTAAATATACATTTGTAGATAACTTTAAATATCAATCTAAATGTTGTCATAGTATGTTTGTTTATGTGTGTTATTGAGTATTATTTTTAATTGTTTTATTTTGATTGTGAAAGGAATAAGAAAAAATATTCTTCTGTGTTTTTTTATGTTGTTTTTTTGTCTTTGTTCAAGCATCATTGTGGTGCCATTTTATCTATTCTTTTGTTTTATTTTAACCTTGTTTTTTTGCTTTTGGAGTGGTGAATTAATATCTGAATGATTTTCATGACTTCAAAGATTATTAAGTATTCATGTGACTCAATTATATTTGTGTATTTTTATATATAGCTATTGAAGCACAGTGTATTTATGCATTTTAACATTACCAGTAGGCAACATGTTTATTTGATTTGCTTCTTAGCTGCCCTAATGGTAAAACATTCAGTTTTTCAAGTTGGATTTTTAACTGAACAAATAATGTAGGATTCTGTGATTAGTGATTGTGATATTTTGTGTCTGGACTTGTCTTTATTGATAAAGATAAAGGTCAATGTACAATTGAAGCCAAAAATCTTAACTTATTTTTTCGTACAGCTCTTAATGGATCTTTAGCATAATTTCTGGCTGAAGCCTGAAAAACTGGGGTTAGGAAATTGTGTGCTTACATGTAGAATTGATTTGATGTAGGGTTTTGGATAGACATAGTGGTTAGCTCTGGTGGTAGATTGCCCTGCTAGCTTTTATTGGGTTTTAAGGTTTTTCATGGAGAGCTATTTTCCTGTCAAGTTGGCTGTTCATAGAATTGTTCTTGTGAGTTTAGTAAAATGTTTTAATTTATATTCTTTTTTTTCAAATTTTCTTTTGTTTGGCTTCACCCTGTCTTACAATATTGCTGATTGAATAAACTTCACTTGTTGACATTAATCTAACATATCAGACTGTCTGAGTGATTCTTTGTCTGTAACAGGAATTAGTTTAAAATAATGATCTCTCCTTATTGTTTGACAATGTCTCCGAAACTACATGTGAATTAGATTCTAGTTTACATAGCTTTACTTTCCTTCATACTGTGGTATACATTCAGACATGAATCATTGTATATTGATATTTATACATATCCATTGAATTTGTCTTTCATCTTTAGCTAAGGACATCTCTATATGATGTACTTTACTATATATTGAATTAACAGACCAAAGATTTCTTTATTCTACTTGTTTGATTTCAACACACATGCCCATTTAGAAATGTAAGTAATGATATCTTAGTTTTTCAAGAATATTTTCTGTTAAGTTTAATCTTTCCGAAAAAAATTAGTTTATTCCATTTATATTTCGCATTAAGGGCTTCCAAACAATAATACACAATATGAGTACAAATACACAGGAAGCTACTATCGAACATTTTGAAAATATTTACTTTTTTCATCTTATCCAACTTGTTTAATTTATGACGAAAGTTTTCCCAATTAAGATATTTTTATGACTTGTAAAATGTTTATATTTTTAAGAATATGACATTTCTTCAATCATGACTGTGTTGATTAACAATTTGTACGAACATGTGCAATACTGTTCATTTTATATCACAGAGTAAGGTGTAAGATGTGTCTTAAATACACTTATGACCTTTCTGTACTTAAGATACTGTTCTCAAGGTATTTGATATAATTATTACCAGTTATTGATTATAGGCCATGATTATGGAGCTCTCTTAACTACTAAAGGTTTTAATTAATATAATTATATATGAGATTATTAATAAACAATTTTAAGGATATATTTATGATTAAAACAGTGATTTCTTGTTTTAATGATGTTAATGATAATTATGTGTATAAAGTTGTCAATAAAGATAATTTGATTATTTGTGTTTTTTGTTTATATATATTTACACAGTATAATATGCACTGAGTATATCATTTGACCAGTGATCACCTGTCTCTAAACATCAGTAACTTATTGCAATTTTACCAAATAATTATAATCCAGCTTAAATGAAAAGATATGTTATTTCAGTTCGATCTTTATGTGGTATTTAAAGTTGGTTTATTGGACATTTGTCTCTTGATTACTAACATAAAATGAAAGCCAGAATTTCTCGATGACAAATTGAACATACAGAAAAAGTTACACAACATGAGTTTAACATTATGTTTCAACTTTCATAGTATTGCTATCAAATATACATCTATAAAATATTAACTAGTTTATAATGTTGCATAATTATACCTTTATTAGACAAGAAATGCAATCATGTATATATCGTTGTTGGCAGTTAATAAAAAAAATAGGATGTTTGGGAGACACAAATTATCACCAAATATTTTTGTACTTAGATATTGTTGAGACCACGTATCTCACTAAAAGGACTTATAAACATACATGGATTCGCAACTTCCGTATTAACAGTTAAAAGTAATCAAATCCAGTGTGTATGTATATAAGTCCTTGCTCACTATAAGTTACAATTGGAGACGTATAATACATCTCTGTTACTATGCATGGATTCTATGTCACGAACAATGTCACAATATATGGTAATATAAGTCAAACAGAATGCACAGGACACAATATAACGTACATTTTAGAATATCTACGGTCTCAGAGTTAAAGATGTTTTACTTGTGGGTAATTACGGAACTTTTCGGTAGTTTTTCCTTTCTATTAACGGGAGTTAACTCTGATTGATCAGATTTCTCAAAATGGAGGACAGCATTCCTGTCCTATAAGAATGTGTACGTAAAATCACTGTATCGATGTCTATGTGTAGTTTTGTGATAAAAATAAACTCGGAAATGGAAAAATGGTTTATTAAAATGCCGTAAGACACACCGAAACGTGATGGATTCCCTCCAACCATTAATGACAGCCTGTGAACAGGGAGATGTTGACACTGCACAGGCTGTACTGGACGACGGTGTTGGTGTAGACTGCACTGACGAGAATGAGAATACACCTTTAATGGTCGCTGCTGGGAATGGACATGATCAGGTATGTTGTTGATTTGTGCTTGTGAAATCACATCTAAGACTGAGACATATGCTGTTCACGTTGAAAGAGGACAATTCCATAACTCATTAACTAAAATGGTCAACAAGACAAAATAAGAAAGACAAATTTAGTAATGGTACCCACAACTAGTAGGAATACATCAACATTAGTGAATAGAGTTCGATCTCACTTCTAAGTTTTGCTGGTTCAAGACCACCAAATTCGGACGATCACCAAACCAGACATACTCATACTCATATAGTCATAATCGCTTGATAATGTTATTTATTTTCATGATCTATTTATTTTCGTTGTCTTCCATTCATAATGAATAAAATGATATGCATAGTTGTTGGTAACATATCGCTACTGCAACAGTCTAGTGTCAAAATTTGTCATGTAATGTCACCTTATAAAAAAAGTTATATTTTGTCTGCCACAACAATCATGTTTACCTTTCACTTCAGGCGGAATTGAAAAATAGGGCACTGCCCATGCGCAAGAAATCTTAGAACCCCTGCCACTCAAAGTTAAACTACTGGGTTGAAAAGGGGTGTTAATCACACGCTCAAACTAACAAACAAACAAAATAACACAAAATATTTTCTAACTAAATGTAGCAAGGTGTATACATATAATATTTATAAATTGGCTGGGATATTCACAAGCCTGATTAGCTCAATTGGTAGAGCATCTGACTTGCAAGCAGGAGGTCGTGGGTTTCGAGCCCGCATCGGGTGCATTATTTTCCTCCTCCTATTACATTTAGTTGAATAGTTCCATGTATGTGTGACTTGTTTTGGAATACTAGAGCTAGGGTGAAGCAAATGGCTGGGTTAGTTTAAAGAGTCTGTGGTTGTCGCAATTAATTTACTTTCAATAAAATAATGGAGGGAGGAATGTAGAGGTGTGGTATATTGTATTTATAAATTGGCTGGGATATTCACCAGCTCGATTAGGTTAGTTGGTAGAGCATCTGATTTGCATGCAGGAGGTCGTGGGTTCGAGCCTGGCATCGGGTACATTATTTTCCTCCTCCTATTACACTATAGAAACATTCCTGCATCAGTGTGAAGAATAAATGAATACATAATTTAAGAGTACATTTGTAGCTGAAAAAAAATTAAGTACATTATAATCTACAGTAATTCAATGAATTAGTTTTTTTTATCATAAAAGACATGTATTGAAAGGTAAAATTGTATTACCCTGGTATATTTATATTTATCTTTTTTTTAAACAATATTGATAGATTTAAAGCTTTAATAAAGCTTAAATCACAATCTATTAAAGTTATTGAACCTGTCCGAATTCATGGTACTATCTAGCAATAAAAAGATGTTGTTTGGTTAACCAACATCTGGGCCTAAAAATACACTTGGCTTATTTTTAGAAGTAAATAAAATAGGTCTATGTTAAGGAGAAGAACCTAGCTTCATTCAGGTGAAATTTGTAGTGCCAGGTACAAAAAATATTCGATTTATCACGAAAATGTTCAAAAAGTGTCTAGTTGTAGGACGTGAACCTGTGCTTGTAGTTTCTTGATACATTGTTGTATAAGCATTTCTGAACTTCACACTATTCGTGATGATGTACTGTCTGTGATAGAACTTAAATTAACTGTATCATTTACTTGAATGTTTTGCATTAATAAGGCATATATTCAGTGCATCTGTCTAAATAAAAAGTAGAAGTATCTTAACAATATGAAAATATTCTGGCTTTTTAATTCTGTCATTATCTGATATTTAAACTTGTCTCACCATTTGAAAAGAAGTGAATGTGACTCATAAATGAATATTGATCAATGCTAGTTGAAGAAACTTTAGAAAGTACATGTAACTTGGATATATATGGGATTCTCAATTTAATCAGTAGTTATATGCATGATTTATACTGAAACATAAATTACCTTTGGTGTGCACATAATTTTAGCTCATTTATCAAATATAAATCATAAATTAAAAGAAATATTTGTTTATTTAGGTTGTAAGACTGTTATTGATGCGTGGAGCTGCCTTAGACAAGAGCAATCTGTACGGTTGGACACCTGTCATGCAAGCAGCCAGACATGGTCATGCTAACATTGTCTCCTTATTTTTACAACATCAGGTCGATATTAATGCAACAAACAGCTTTGGGGCTTCCGCTCTGACTCTAGCTGCCCGAGGTGGCCACTTGCAGGTTGTGAGGTTGCTTGTTGAAGCAGGCATTGATTTAAACTTAGGGTCAGGTAGCCAGTGTGAGTATACACCTCTGTTGACGGCAGCACAACATGGACATGATGCGGTGTTAAGGCTCCTGCTTGATAGAGGCTGTGATGTAAACTATCGGACACCATCTACGGGGATTACACCTTTGATGCTGGCATCCGTGAATGGTCACATGACCACGGCTCAGATTCTCATTGAGCGTGGAGGTGACCCAAATCTCACCAATGTCCTTGATCATACAGCTCTGGAAGTATCTGCTATACGTGGGAAGAGAGAAGTCCGAGGATTCCTGGAAAGGAAAACTACAAATAAACCTGTAATAGGTAATGTGCAAAAGTATACTACTAATCTATTGATCGTTAAACATGTTGTGAACATAATTTCTCATATATATTTATAAATTATTTAATTATTATTGTTGACTTTTGATATTTTGACTCTTGTAACTGTTATCTTACTGGAAGTGCAATTCTAAAAACTTGAAAAGCTGCATATCTTCTTGCATTCAATTTTAGATGTGGAAACTTGATTTATTTGTTTAAAAGATATCTGCAAGACCACCGCAATTTCCAATCAGAAATAAATGGCATGATTAGTTCAATAGCAATTGTTAAAGTACACTCCAGTGTATAGATTTTTATTCCTGTTGATTTGAACTCTGATAACAATGGTACTTTACATTGTTCATTGTCATATCACATGACTACATTGACATTTATTTGGCTGTTATATGTAGATTGTGCTGAAGTCTATCAGCATGTATTGATGAGAATATTGAATGAAAAAATCTGAATTCAAACAAAACACCTGACCATTGTTACAACTTGTAGTTAAACATGTTTATGTGTTTTAAAGTTTGTTTGAATTAAATTTTACAATAATGAAAAATATTTGGTTAAGAATTTTCTATCAGTAGTAACTTTACATAAAATCAATAACATTATACATGTGGTCATATGAGATCTTATTTCTTGCTATGTTTTTGCCATATCTTACACACAGTAAGGTATAGTTAGCAGGACTACCAGCAAAGAAAATGAGGAAGTCCTTGCAAAATATAGTTAGTCCTCATTCTAATAAACATAGAACATGTTTGTAATTTTATTTCAATGCCTATCAAGTGTACTTTATCAGAATACAAGGCAGGTATGAAAGTCAGATTTTCACGAATGTATTGAACAAAGTTATACAGGTTACATCACATCCAATGTTTATTTTTTAATTTACATTGTACTTGAAGTTATAGAATTCAGGTCACCCAAATATCAGGTAGCCTGACGGGATACCCAGCTTTGAAACCTACATGTAGGTAGACTAGTCCTTGGAGAAAATAAGTAGCCTCTGGCTAACGGACCATTGTTAGTGTCGAGCCCTGATAATTTTCAATGAAAATGAAGTTCAAAATGTGTTGTAGTGGGTATATAATTGGTTATGAAGTTTCAGTCATTTTGAAAAGCTATTAATGATTCATTTAATGTACTATCATTATTTGAAAGTGAGCGCAGTTCTATGTTACTGGTTTATTAGAGATCCAATATTTTGGAACTTTTTCTTCAAAATCACCAAATTAATCATATTGAAGACTTATCATGCCTTGAGTTGTGGATTAAACTATAAAAGTTAGATATTTGCATGAACTGCTAGGGCTGAACACATATTTAAACAGGTAATAAACAAGAGTTGAATAAAAATATTTATTCACATCAGGGGGGGGGGGTCTGATGGAATTATTGAAAGTTAATTTCAACTGTCACGCAGTGCGAAGTCTGTTACCTGAACAAAGATTCAATGCTACATAGAAATACAATGTACATTTATTTCTGGGTAATATCTTATCATCATTAGTGAGAAAATTAGATTGAAGATCAGGAGCTTTCATGGTGAAGTGGTTATGGCCTCTGACAAGTTATCACTAACCCTCACCTATGTGAGTTTGAATCCCGTCAGGGACAAATTTCACATGTGAGGAAGTTGTCCAGGTAGCTATTTAAATAGAAGGTCAGTGGTTCCACACAGATGTTTGTCTGGAGTCTTCCTCTCCTGTTATAGCTGAAAGAATCATCAGATGACCCCATGATTGTTGGTACATAATTATTAAACCCTAGTGAAAAAAGAATGATGAATCATAATTCTTTCTCATTCATTGATGTTTCAGAGCCTGAAAACAGGAAGCCAGATATTATAGAAGCAGCCAAACATGGTATGTTTGTTTAAAGGTTTTATATATGTTAATATTAATGTATGTCGAAGAAATGAGCTTTTCATGTCCAGTGGATGTTTTAGGGAACTTTTCTCTGCTTGAGTATTGTTGTCAGTGCTTTAGCATGACTGGCATTGTCATTCACCTACTAAAGTATCTCATGGGAATGAATATGTGAAATACTTTTATTCTGTTAAGTTAAATGCAATTAATTGAAGTTGTCTCAACTATACACTGTTTGCTTTGGTTCCAATAAAGACGCAAATACAGAAAATGTAACCATCATATTTAATAGCATTTATTTAATAACGACTAAAACATAACAATATCGTTGTCATCATATGTAACATACACTATCATGTAAGAAGTTTAAGTCTATGTCATTGCTGGCTGGCATTAAATGTTCTGCCAGACTGATATGATAGTTGTATCAATAGTTTGATACATTTTTTTTTCAGGTGATATTCAGAGGATACGAGAGATTTTAGATCACGATGTCAGTCAGCGTGATACTTGTTCTCCACAAGATGGAGCCACTCCATTGATGTTTGCCGCTATGACTGGTCGTATTGATATTGCTCAGTTACTGTGTGAACGAGGATGTGACATTAATAAACAAGACTCCATTAGTGGCTGGACTGCTTTAATGCAAGCAACCTATCATGGGTAAAGTTTCCTCCTATTTTATTCAAACTTTGTAATTTATTTGTAACTAATTTAATTGTAACAGATGTCATAAGTTTTCTCTTTTAACGCTAAAATAAATTGGGTCTTTGAATGATTGTTGTGTAAACTGTTAACTATTTGCAATGGTTGATATAAAACTTCTTTTGTTAGGTGGGCTTTTTATCCCTCTTGAGATTATATTATTAAATGGGTAATAGAATTTTTTTTTTAACAGTTTCATTTGATATGCAGCCAAACCAGTGTAAGTGGTCACTTCTGAATAAACTAATCAATAAAGGCCATCCTGTGAATAAAGGTCATTCTGTAAAGAAATGAATAGATTAAAACAAAATGACGTCCTTTTAAAGGCTACCTAACAATTAAGCCACAATTTATCTCTCCCAAGGTTAACCTTTGTGTACAGGTTTGACTGTACTTATTATATAGAGTTTTAGAGGTATTTTCTGTTATATTGATTGTAGGAAGAAATCTATTGCTATGTTTCTGATTAATGTTGGTGCTGATGTAACTACGCAAGCTAAGAATGGATGTACGGCCTTTGATATGGCTTCTCTTATAGGTTAGTATTGAACAATGTTTAACAATTAAAGTACTGCAAAACTTACCCAGATAATATGTATGATTAAAATGTATATTGACAAGGTTTTAGCTCTAAAGTAGAGATTTGAGACAGTAATTTTGGGTCATATAGTAAAACCCTGATTATCCGAAGTCGTCGGGACCGAAAAATTACTTCGGATAATCCAGGGTTTCGGATAATCCAGGGTAAGGGAAATCTAGACAATCGTATGAAAATAAAGGCAGATCACTCCCATATATATGGCGTACACGTATAGAAATAATAACAACAAAATTAATGTGTTATAATTCATATTTTATATACGAAAAAATACATTTTAAGATAAACATGTGTATTCTTAACGTAAAAACAAATGTATGAGTAGTTTGTACCATTATTGATTTGTCAAAGTCATGAGGGTCCTAAAGTGAAACTTCGAATACAAATGAATACACAAACGGCAGCACATGTCATGTTACAAAGCACATTAATCCATCGATAAAATGAAATCATGAAATGAAATAAACACGGGATATAGAATACGCAGACTGTTTAAATAAATTACAAACAGAAATAAAATAAAAATACAACGCGAAGTTTCATTTTATTGCTACATGCAGTCACAAACACTTACGAGTGTCACACAAATCGTTGTCGTCCTAAGATATCTTAGCTTGTCATGTTTGTATTCATTTTCCGAAAATGGAATGATTTTGGAATCGAGTGTCGGTGATTAATATTGGTTATGTGTATTGTTTGTCAGTTTAACAAACTTCGAAAAGTAAAAAGAACATTTTAAATGTTAGTTGCTTATTAAAGTGAAATTATGATGCAATTTAAAAATGAAGCGAACAATAAAAGGTGAATGATCTAACCGAGTCCGTATCGTAATATTTAGACTAATTTTGTTCCCATTACTGCAAACAATGATCCAAACCAACAATCCTTTGTTCACAGTGGTTTGATAATTTGTTGTTCACAACTTTTGACACGTTAAAGAAATCCAACAATGAACTTGTCTGATGGATCAGAGTTAATTGTCGACTTCGGATAATAGGTGTGAAAATACGCGTTCGGATGATTGCCATGGTATTCGAATTAGAAGATTCGGATAATTGAGGTTTATTTACATTGAATTTTATAGAGGGAAATTCGGGACCGAAATTTCATTTCGGATGAGACCAGGTTTTCGGATAATCCGAGTTTGGATAATCAAAGTTTTACTGTAGTTCTCTTTAGGGTGTCAATTATGGTTATTGAATAGACTGTTACAGTTTATCTGTTATCATAATTTTATATCACATTTCTGTTGTTTCTAGAAAACAATAAATCAGTCTGTTAGAACAGAGTATGCCAATTTATCAAAATGTCTGATTGAAATATGTTGCTGTGACTGAAAACAACATCTTTTATGCTTGTGAAATTCTTAAATAACATGTACTTATTATGACTAATGTTTGAAAATTCTGCTGCCTTTAAGTGTATTTTACAAAAATCAGTCATTGAGAGTGATTGATGTACAAGCCTTTTCTTGCCAGAAAAGATCAACTTTTCCTTCGTTCATGTTAAATTTGTGTTTTTATACCTGTCCAAATTTTTACTTATCAGTCAGTAAAGGTAAAACTAACTTTATAACATACACTGATATAACTTAATTAAGTATTAAAAACTTTTTCTTAGATGATTAAAAATGAATTAGTTAGAACATTGAATTTTGTGTTTGTATTACAGAGGATGCTGATACAGAGTTATTACGTTTGTTAGCTAATAAAACGATGCATGTAAACAAGGGAGATAAATCTAAATCTAAGATAAACTGGTCGAAACAGAATGGTACATCTACATCACTGTCATTATCACCAGAACAACTGTAAGTATAGAGATGGACTGGAAAGATAAAGATTTATACAAATTGAAATAAAAAAAAGATTGAGCATGTCAGACAGTTTAGAACCAATTAAAATTAAAAGAGATTTTGTTCTTAGCTTTTAGTAGATTTTGTTAGTTTGCCAAGCATGTTGTAAGGATTCCATGTAACATTTCATTGGACATGTTGATTTAGTTAACAAATAATTCTTATACATATTTTGTTCAATGTAATAAAAAGTTAACTGGTCAGTTTTTATAACATACCGGTATGTAAAATCTGTATAATGTATTATTTTCAGACTTGATGATCAGCCTAAGAGTGGATTAAAGGTAATACTTGTTGTAATTTAATTAAGATAACAATACAATTATCAAGTAATTATACCTTTTCTCAATATGATAAATTTGTTCTCAGATCATGATACATTTTATTTACTATCTATTTTTATCTTTAAAGATATTTATTGTTTAGAATAGTTCCAAAAGTATATTGAATACAGGACATTGATATTGTACAGCATAGACTACATACTGGAACAGTTAGTTATAAATATTATACATTAATGTAACAATGTTTTATATGATTTCAGGGTTGGTTGAACAGATTATCAAATCGATTTAGGAATTTAAAGATTGGTCGAACATTTAACACTAACAACAGATTAATGCCACTTACACCAGATAGTCAGTCAGAGAGTATGCAAGATCTGTCAATCAAACAATCTCACAGTAGTCCACAGCTGGTAGGTGATGTTGAAACTTCTTACCTTCAAATAAGTCTTTTATATATTCTCAAATTTACACATTATCATGAGATCTGTCCCATAACAAAATTGGACTGAATAATAAAATTTTCTGTGTTTTACAAATCTTCATCTATGTATGAAATGAATGTGAAAGTTAAAGTAGTATTCAAGATCTAGACTAAAGTGTAGTCAATAGCATCCTAGTATACAAAAAGTCACACTAGATTTAGAGCATCATCTATTTAACAGTTATTTAGCACCAAATGTAAACCTATGTCTGTGCTGTATCTTACCAAAGAGATGAGATCACGGACACTTTGTGTAATATTTTTTGTCAATATCAGTTTGTTGTTGTGAAAAAGACTTGAATTGTCAGAGAGTGGGTCAGATATCTTGGTTTGTAATAAACAATTGATATCATGCAATTGTCATATGCTCAAACAATTGATAGATATTTCAATCGGTCATTTATTCTTTATTTCAGTCACCAAAAAAGAATAATTTCATGGAGCCAGTATCACAGTCACTTACAAGCTACGAAACCATGAAAAATCAAACCAAACAAAGTGCTGCATTGTACACACTTGTAAGTGCTAGTGTTCATTCCTTTAGTTTTATTCTTGGTGTCTTATTTAGTTTTGAACACATCTGGACAAGCTGTACTATTTGGAGATTAAAAAATGTACTTGTGAACTCTGCTTATAATCTCTTTTCTGAGTAATGAATGTATTGATACATTTTGGGTTTCAAATTTTCATCTTTATGATAGAATATTTCATTTCTTCCAATTGTAAATTTTATGTCCATAATTTTTCTTGTTACTTCTTTGTAATCATTAAGTTTATTAAATGAAACAAATTGTTGTACTATTTTAATTAGATGATGACATTGTCAACATATTTGTTTCAGGATATAAATCCACCTCATTCCATTATGTCAAGTGATACATTAAAACCAGTTATTCCCCCTTTCCTTCCTCCTCCGTCCTTTGACCTTGATAGTCCCGCTAAACACTGGAGAGGGCTGGGTCGATCAAAAACTTCTATACCAGGGATGGATTCTAGCAATACAATGGTGAGTTAGATTTCCTATTTGATTATTATTAAGAACTATTTTTTGTTAGTGTATTTTTTCAGAATAATTGTTCACCTTCACAGAAATTCTGTCTTCCTGTTGTTTTCTATCAGCTCATTATTTGTATAATATTTATTAAGATTGTTTTAAAATCAGACATTTTTAATAATTCTTGTGTTGTTATTATTTATTTTCTTCCTATTATTAAGTTACATTTAAACAGTCATGTAGTCATAAATGCTCTTGGTTATATAAGTATATGATTTGTACCATAGCTGTCTCATTACTGTATATTATTTGTCATCTGATTAATTGTATATAATTATATAGTGCTAGTATTTATGCACCTTCATTGTGTTTATATTTATCTGATATTTCAGGGCTCTGGTCATGAAAGACCAATTTTACGTCCGATGAAGTTTCTTCAGAACCACAGTAGTTATACTAGTCAAATATCACCCACCAACTCCGGAAGGTTTACACAAAATGGTAGTAATCCTAGTCCTAACTCATCAGGTATTATATTGATCATAATGTACATTAGAATACATCTGTTATACATGTTACATGTCTTTATAGTGATCATCATTGAGAGATGCCAGAGGAAATATTAGTAATTGGTTAATGTATAGTTTACTTTCATTTTGTGTTTGTTTTGTGTCAGGTTTATGATTTATATCATCAATAGTTCATTTTCGTATGGAAGGCAATTTACTGAACCAGTGCTTTAGATTTATTAGCATAGACTGACCTAATTTCTTTAACGTAAAACTATTTTAAACTACCACCGTATATAACTGAAAAATTGTTGGAAAATGGCTTTAAACCAAAATAAATAAATTGATATTATGTTATTTTATCATCAGGTGATTACCAGAATACTGGTCTGTTCCTTCCACCGTCATCTTCCACATCATCTTACACATCAGAGAGAAATGCTATGTTTTCACTTCCTTCTCATACACCATCTAGACTCTTCATGCCGAGGTAAGATACATGTCTTATACATAATTTCTTATTTATAATATTTCCCTCTCCCGTATAATTACTTGTTATCATGTTATGGAATAAACTTAATTCTTGTCAAGTTTTTTTCTGACATTTAATCAACTTTTAAATGATTTATGTCAGTTTTGGCAGATTTTAGGGATAGAAAATGACCACTGATGCATATTGGCCGGACAAATACTTTTCTAACAAAGTTATCTGTAGAATAGTTTCTTCCAATTAGTTTAAACTTATAGTGAACACTATGAAAGACTCCAATTAAATATACAGTCAAACCTGTGAACAAAGGTCAGCCTTAGGAAAGACAAAATGTGGACTTTATTATAAATAATCAATGATGCTTTTTCAAAAATGGCTTTTATTAGCAGGGTTGCCTTTATTCGGAGGAGACTGCTAACAGGTTTGACTGTACGTAATGTATTACTTCATTTTGAACGAATATTATATCATTTGCAAAAGTTTCAGATTATTCCATATTCTAATTGTCCATGAGATATAAAGATATTTGTAATCAGGTGCTTTTTTGTTTGTTTGTTTATTTTGAGTTTTACACCCCTTTTCAACAGTCAGAGTCATATGAGGTGGACAGATCACCTAACCATCGTTCCTGGGAAGAACCAGTACTAGAATTCTATCCTCCGTAAGCATCTGCTTACTTTCTGACATAAAGAGACATGGTCGGTAGCGGGGCTCGAACCCACGACCCTCAATCAGTGAGAGGTTACAGTGATTTGATGTCAGTGACCTCAGTCACTCGACCATGGAGGCGGGTCCCAGGTGCTCTTTTGATACAGTTATAAGAATTTCATTTATTTGTTATATTTCAGGAGAACAACAGTTCCATCTGCATTTCGTAACATGTCAAATACAACCTCTCCAAACAGTTCAACCAGTGGTAACAGTGGTACAAGTGGAAGTTCATCTGTTACACCTATACGTTCATCTAGAGGTAGAAGTACATCATCTAAGGGTAGTACTACATCAACACTTACACCATCACCTTCACCTACACCGGGAAAGGTATTTATCAGACTTTTAACACTATTCATACAGTACATAATTTGAGAATCCATTCCAGTTAACATAAAGAGATTCTTAAACCGTTACATAGATATCTGATTTATATACAATCAAACCTGTGAACAAAGGCCACCCTTGGGAAATACAAAATGTGACCCTAATTGACTGGTGGCCTTTATTTGGAGGTCATTTTGTTCCAAATAATCATTGAAGATTTTTGAAAGAATGGCCTTAATTCACAGGGTGGTCTTTTGTCAGGGGTGACTGCTAGCACATACTTGTACTGTTAAATCTTTTTGACCATACAAATATAAATATATATGATTCTGTTGGAGTAAGGTTGGCTGGCGTCTTTAAGATGTGATATCATGAAGTTAAGGAGTTACTTAATTGGAAATCTAATTAGTATTTTAATCATCTGCTTAACACCGTACTAATATTTAATTAACCATGTTGACTAGATAAATATATGTTTGATTACATGAACAGTTTGCTGATGAAGGAGGTCCTATGTTAGATTCTGTCAATGAACATGAGGCTGGTCATGGAGGTTTGTACTTTTTACTTGTTTGCTGATTTTTTATACACAAAAGTCTGTAACATCAATGATTATGGAGAAGTTTCAATGCTAAACTTGCATTTATATTAAGCATATTTCTATAACATCATATGTTAATAAGTTCATATTTTGAAGTCTAAATTTTGAAATAGCCAAATCTTTTTATTCCTGATTAAACACAGATGTTTGGAATAAGGTGACATCTATTTAGTCACTTGTTCTTTATTGCCACTTTCTATTTTTCAGATGAACTTTCTGGTATATTAAAGAAACTGTCTTTAGAAAAATATCATCCAATATTTGAAGAACAAGAGGTACATATGTTATGTATATGTCAGAATTAGTTATTCTTACAAGATTATTTGACTGTATGCATATAAGATTACTTGATTTGGTATAATTCTATAATATTATCATTATATTATACATCAACTGTCAACTTTGATGCTTTCATAGATCAAGTTCCATCACAGCAATAAGTCTTCACTTGACTTTGATATTCTGGTAATGTTGTGTACTGCAGTTCCATGAAGGATAATACCAGTAGATGTATATAAAGCAGCATGTAATATATGTATAGATACATTTATATTTAAAATCTATATGTTATTTAGTTATTTTTGTATTTATCTGTATTTAAAAACAAATGTTATATATATATTATGTATATTTTATATTTAGGCCATTATAAATTAATTGCTTGATTATCATCCAAATTTTTCTCAAAAAGGGGGCGCAGGGTAGAATTTTATTTTTTATTTTTCCAAAAACCTTATTGAGACCAGAGTATATATGGCAAATACAAAACAAAATACTGATAGCTGTCCTTCCGTATACTTAAGTGAGATTCAGCATTTCTGACATGATAAATAGAAGTATTATGCATTCTGTTGATTTTTCTATCTGTACCCAGGGTTAATCCTAACAACCACAAACATGACGTCTTTGAAAACCTTCCCCTTTTTGGAACCAGATGCTTCTTCTCACTTAGACACATATCACAAATGGCATAAATGGGATTTTTAGCCCGGAGTCGAGTTTGGTTGTCACAAAATCGTAATACAAGTCAAACAATGACGATACGTCGCTATAATTACATGCGAACCAGTCTTTTTCCACTTTTAATAGGCCGTCATAAACGGCAACAATCAGAAAAACATGTTTTTATTTTCAAGATTTCGGCTGCACAAAAATCAGCTGTTTGACGGATATACTCTTCAACGCGGAGAACACGACAAGTTTACTATGCGACAATATATAGCATACACTTATACGGCACATTTTACTAATATGCGGCACCCATTGACGGATAGGTTTTCCTCGCGATTTAAAAAAAAAAAATTCAAAATAAAATTTATCGGGGCGGCACTAAAAATAGGGGGCGGGCGGGGATGATAATCAAGCAATTAATTTATAATGGCCTTATGTATATTTTATATTTATTTATATTTTATATTATTTATATTTTAGGTGGATATGGAGGCTTTCCTTACTCTCACTGATGATGATTTAACAGAATTAGGTATTTCTCATGTAGAATCTCGCAAACAGATACTCACTGAAATCTCGGAACTTAATACAGGAAAGGTAAAAAGGGTTTAATATTTTTATTGTTCAATCCAATTTCTTCATCTCAAATGCAGTTTTATGTCTCAGTAGACCTCATCCTCCCTTGTCAAAAGTGATACAGGTTTGATTTCATATGAACTTATTAGGAGAAAATTTCCTTATAACGCTATACCCCTGTTCTGTGAATAAATGGTGAACTGTTTTATTTTACATTATGCGTTCATGAAGTATAATATATTTTATCAGTAGTTAGATCATACCATTATTAAGATATTTATTGATTTTTAAGATTCAAATTTGATGAAAAGTTGTAGTGTTACTTAAAATGTTTAAACTGGACACAGAATTTATATCATGTCCAAAGGTATGATCATTTAACTGGCAATTTTGTTTGTTATATTTTAGGCTCGAGATAGGAGACAGTTCCATGATACCATGACAAATTTTCAGACCACATTAAAAGCAAAAATGTCAGATATTGCCAGCAACAACGGTAGTCTTGGGTTAGTAATTGTCATTCAATTTTAAAATAAAATTGGTTTGAAAAATTCTGCCAGTAGCAGGTTACTTAGTGTTTCCTACAGGCCTTTATAGGATGGCGCCACACCTTGCCTCATAAACAGTTTGCCATGCTGCCCTTATTAGTTGTATACTGTGCCATGTGTCATCAGAACACAAAACACCCTGTCTCACTTAAATTCTTCAGGAAACACTAATACTACTAATTGGCATGAAATATGTAGGAAATGTAAAATCTACATGTGTTAGTATATTATGTTGATTTACTCCTCATTTACAGTCTTGTTTTATCTATGTATTGTTTTTTGGATCTTATAAAGTTGACTGCAATGCTGGTATATTGTAGTGGCTAGTTGATTACTACTTAGATTACATATAGAAAGTTGTATGTTATATAAATAGAGTAAGTAGGCAGTGCTTATCATGATTGGTATAATAAGTATCATTATATAACACTATCTAGTTATTCTACATTACTATAGAGTTAATAAAGCTTCATATTAACCATGTAAGAACAGTGTGTGGACTGGTACTGATTGTCGGCCATATCAATAATCACCAGCTGACGTAGAAACAAAACATGGATTTTCATACTTGAGGATTTATTCACAGATGTTCCTAATAACATGTTTATTTGAATTATATTTTATATACACACAAAATGTAATAAGATATGTTCTTTTTATAATAAACAGGCAACCATGGATGAATCCTGGAGAAATCGATCAAGAATAACTTGTGCCTTGTGATAAACACTAAAAAACATGGGGATGAATTATGGAAAAAACAACAACATCATGTTTTTAACGCTGATAATCTTGTGTGAAAATGTCAAGTAGTTTACTCTAATGTTAAATGATGCAGACCTTACGTTTTCACCATGTTTTCAATGTCGTTGAATGTTCATTTATAGTGCTACAAAATAATTAGTTCTGATGTGGTCAAATAATTGATCTGATGTAAACCTGATTACTAAAGTTTCATTGTTGAGATTTGTCTCTTCTTACTGTTTAAAACCAAATCTATCAATCCAGTTTTAAAATGAAACCCTGTCATTGGTCAATTCTAGGACTGGACTCAGAACTAACCAATCAAATGCAAGTGTTTTTATTCAGATCTCTAGACTCAGTTTCTCTTTGATATTCAACTATTATAAGTTGCTGCACATGGATCTCACTAAAACACCTGATGTGTATATTATGTATATACTAGGATTACAATATAAGATTTTGACTTTTTGTCAAAGCTGATTAGAGCCAGTTTGTTTGTATAATGTATCTCAGAGAACAATCTCAATTTTAAATGCTGACCTAAATCCTGGTCTGGTGTTAGGTATTAGTCGTATGTTGTAAACTTAACAAAGAAGAAACTCAAAAAATATTTTTAATAAGTTCACAATGGACGTAGCTTGAATTCATTTTTTAACCAAGTTTTATGTTATATGTAATGGAGAAGCAATCTTTTGTGTGCAACTCCTCCTTATTTCACAGAAAGAAAACCTGTTTTTTTTTACTATTCCTGTCACTTGTTATCATTAAAGGTAAAGGAAATATTTACTGCTTATAATATGAACGTTATTATTGAATATTTATGTCCTATACCTTAATGTACAGTACATATCTTTTCTGTATGATTTAATGATGATTTTAATATTGGTCAATAGATTTCATCATAATCAAGTGTTATATGTAACATGATAAAATTGGTTCTTAGCATTGTTTGGTCAATTATATAAAATTATGCCCCCGAAGAAAAGGGGGGATATTGCTTTGCACATGTCGGTTGGTAGGTCTGTCCGTAATCAAACCTTGTCTGACCAATAACTAGAGAACGATTTGGCCTAAGCTCTTTAGATTTGGTATGGGGGGTTGGTCATCACATAAAGATGACCTGTATTGATTTTGAGGTCAGTAGGTTAAAAGTCAAGGTCATGAGGGGCGTCCGTGTTTCTCAAACACTTCTTGTTATATGTAATGTTTCTGTTTGTATACTGTTCTACTTACATGTTTATTACTGGGTTATAGAAGATCTGTAAATGATGATATTGTTGCTTTCACTTGTTGTTTTATGGATAAATTAAAAGCTTAATTATTCTTCACAAACTGATAATGGACTGAAGCATATATCAGAATTGTTGCCATTTTGTTGATATATATTTTTTGTGTCTGCTGAGTAAAACTATTCTCACAATAATTGAAAATAGTGAAATCTGTTATCAAAATATTAATTGTATGATTTTTTTTTCATTTATTTGTACTACATTCACATTTCATTACTTCAGTACATAATTAAAATATCACCCATTATTTTTGTAACTTGGGAAGACAGCCAAAATTTGCTTTTGATATTTCAGCTGCTAAAAAGTATGCTAGGACAAAATCATGAATAATTATATGTATGGTAGCTTCTGTAATTTTCACTTGTTTTACATAAAATATTACCACTGTCTGTCCTTTTGTCCGTTCGAGTTCCGTTTTCCGAGCGATATCTCAAGAAAGATTTCAAGGATTAGTTTCATATTCTACATGAAGGTGTATTGTAATAAAATACAGGATAAGTTGGATTTCCGTTAAAATCCAAACTTTCTCACATGAGTTATGGCCCCTTTTTGACTTAGCGCTCAGCGGGGGCATTTGTGTCCTCCGGACATATTTCTTCTTATTACTCAGTGACTGTCTTGCTTTTTGTGTTTCTTTAGTCTCAGTATAAATGGCCAGTTGTACATGTTGTGCATTTTATTTTACCATTACTTTATCTCTTTAATGTTAGCTTCAACTTTTATTCTGCTTTAATTTTAAGTGTGATGTCATGTTGACATTTGTTCACATTTGATCACTACTATATTTGACTGAAATCTAATTAGAATGACAGTTTTCTGTCTGGTTAGTTTGATGTAATGTAGAAGTATGGTAATTAATTGTTTCAAATTGTCATGGTAACCTTCAGATGCTGGAGATTTCCTTCATCAGTTGATATCAATAAGATTTGTTGTTAATGAAGTCTTATGTATAAACCTTACTGAAGTATGGCCATACATGGTGACCTTATGTTTTACTCTGTCATCTTATCATTGTTGTGTTATTGAAAAGCAGTTGTTTTACAGTATGTGGTAATTTGTTTGTGATCGTTATTTACATTTTGGTATATTGTTTGTTATTGAATTTCATGTATCTTTTTACTTTCTCAATTTTATGTCTGTTTTATATGGAGAATGTGGCTTTTTGGTCACATATTTAATACTAATTCCGTCCATCTACCTTTAACGGCCTTTTTTTGAAGAGATCTGATGAATTGTTTAATCATTTTGTTATATAGAACAGATATTTTAACTATATTTTTACAGTTTGACAGATCTTTCTAGTTAACATGCAGTACTTCTTTTTATAACATACCAATACATTGTGTTTAAATACTTTATTTTTATATGTTTTTACATATATATTAGGGCTGAGTACCGGTTCACGTATCATATTGAATACCGGTTTATAGGGTTCGGTTGATACATCATATCGAACGTTAACGTACCAAACAAAAATGAATTTTAAAAACATGTTTTGGACCGTATTGTGTGTGTTTTGTGAATTTTCGTCAAATAAAAAGTTGTAACACATATATAAAACCTACCTGCTGTTAAACACAAGAAGAAAACAGTTTTTTTGCAGTTCAGCATGAGTGTTTGGCAAGCCTGCTGAATTAACTTTAGGTACTTTCCCTTATTATTAGGTATATAAGTATTCCATGCAGCCAAAATATGATTTTGTGTCAAGTACCTGCACCAATACAGTCAAAATGTTTCTCAGTATTTCTGTTTTTATTTCATATGTATGGAACATCAAATGATATATCGGACATCGATCATTCTGTATCGATACAAATATCGTATCGATAATTTTTATCGATACTCAGCCCTAATATATAAGAGGATTTGATTTCTAACACCTATCTCAATGTATGAAATAATTGCATTTAATTGAGTAAACCGATGCCATCCAGAATGCGTATAAATGAGTTCATTATGCATCTTTAGGACTTTGTCAATGTAATGTAATACAGTAAATGCAAAATGAAACATGAAAAGGTTTATAAACAAATCTAGGAGGCCTAAATCAGATCATGTATCCAAAATTTGGCGTATCTCAATAATGATGTTATATTTTCACATGTCATTTTTTTATTCAGTTCAAATGAAAGGGTAGACAACTCACATTGTGTTCTGTTTCTATGTTGTTGGAGGTGCATTGAATTGTCGTAATAATTCACAGATATAATCATTGTGTCATTTGAGATTTGGAATCACTTTGTATTAACAATTTACATGTATTGGTTCAGTGTTTTTATAACGCTAATATTTGTATACATTCAGGTGCTGTGAAATATTTTGTTTTAGCACTTTATACTACGTTTGTTTGTCACTTTGATTATTTCTTTATTTGCAAGTTAACATGAAGTGACTTTCTGTTTGTAGTTTCCACACAATCATATATTTATGTTTATTGTTGATGTAAGCCTTTCTCCTGTGACTTTTTTTATCCCATGTCAGACAGTGCTAAGTATGTCATGAGTTTTTGAAGTATGATATTTGTTTTCTAGATTTAGAGCCTGGAATTAATTCACAAGGTTATTAAGGTAAAAAATAAAACATAACTCAAATAAAGTTGCTACGCGTTTCGTATGGAATGTGTTCACAAGGTTATGAAATGCAATGTGCAAGTTTTTTTAACAAAACTCTAGCTTAGTTGAATATACCGGTACCGTTAATATTTAAAAAAATATATCTTTAAGCATTTCAAAATCCCACATGCCTACAATCAACCTGAAAGTTTTGACTCATTTATAGCCAGAACGATGGGAAATATTTTTATTTTTATGTTGGAAGTTATTGTACCCTTAATAGTGTACAATGCATTAAACTTACCTAAAATTACCTGTTTAATTAATTATTTCTTTCAAAGTATCCTATTCATAGAAGTTATTGTTGCTATATAAACATGGAGATTAATCTATAATTTTCAGCTCAAAGTTGAGTTATTGTGATCACTGTGTAGTCTTAGTCTGTGCAAATACTAATGTTGCTCATAACTCAGAAACTATAAGAGGTTGCAACATGAAACTTCATAGGTGGATAGATCTCATTGAGGCAATGAATAGATAAGTGCTGGCTCGCTTGGGGCAGTCTTATTATGTATTCAGACTGCTATTATAAGTACCAATGTTTTTATTGCTTTTTGTATTATTTTCATAGATGATCTCAAAGATAAGAGATATCTCACGTTTTTGTGGCTTTCTGGTCCGTCCATATTGTAATTTCTATGCAAGAGTTACATGTACATCTTCTGAGTTATAATGTCAACTTTTTAAACTGCTTGTCTTGTTTTAAGATACTTGTATGAGATATATATTTGCACCTTTGTGATAAATTTGTTGTGTAAATTATTACAGAATTCGTAAATAAACATAGAAGTCATTATGTTCTCTTCTTTGTTGGTACTGAACTCCAAATGATTAAAATTTGAAAATAAAGTATTCTTTACAGTTGCCTCCCAAAAGGAATATAGATAAGTACATCTCCCCTTAGTGTACAATGTTAAATAGCAAACATTTTATATTGAAACCCTGTTATTTGTATTCTTTGTAACTCTGTACGATGGTTAATTTCTCAATGTCTATTATCATTAAGTATTTCAGAGTATACAATATAATATTTAAACAATGTTTTGGAATTAATAGGTATGAAAATGTGGTATTAATACAGAAGTCTAACCAGCTAGTCCCTTCAATAGCATACATAGTATTATATCTCTAACATATGATTGACATTAAATAAACATGAAGCCTGTCAACTAGCTATGGTGCACTGCATGCATGATTAAGATTCAAGACTAAAATTTATCATACCCCCGCAATCGAAGTATAAGAGGGGGTATATTTGAGTCACCCCTGAACTTAGCTGTATAGTGTACTATTGCAGTATCAGTGTCAAAGCGGCAGCGGAGGGGGGTATTAGTCACCTCTGTGGCAGCTCTAGTTTATTATTGAAACCTGAAGAAATATGTCGACGTAATGCATATGGTTGTCTGATAAGCATGCTGCATAGCACACCTGTTTCTCATCTTTGTGACCCGCATTCGAATCCCAGCACAGGCTTGAATTTATTTCACAGCTAGTCAACAGCTAACACAACATGTTTGCCCTAGACTTGCTATAAATGGGGATGTCTTCTTCCGTTGTATAGTACATACAGTGCAACCTCTCCATGGCAACACTTTGGGAGTATCAAAAGCATATTGTTGCTGAGAAGTTGTTGCTCAAGAGAGGTAAAAATCATGCTGTTGTTGAAGGGAGGTTGTTGCTCAAGAGAGGGCTGCTCTGGAGAGGTTGCACTGTACACTGTATGAAATATATATACTTGTTCTGATTTATATGTTCAGAGCAGGCATGCAAGAGGATTTTTTTTATTGAGCCAGTTTGACATAAACATTAACCTTGTGGTCTGAATATCATTTATCATAGTGACTCATTATTTTATAGGCTCATTAATTTAATAGTACAAATGTACGTACATTACAGCATATTTGATTTAATTAGTGACCTTTATTACATGTAAAGTCCTTGACGTTACCCACCAGTGTATGCAGGAGAATTAGGCCTATATATAAAAAAGGTAATTTTTCAGACATACAGACAGCGATGTTACCCACTTTCAAATGTACAAATACTTAGTAGACCCCTAATACTGTACCTGATGTATCTGTTCCATGCTATACTAAATTTTAATAATACAAAAAACAGTATTGCATACTTGTCATTAGTCTTTTGATAGTTACCTTGGATACTTTAATTTATTTTATGACGCATTTTGAAAATTTTTGTAAGAGTTGTAGCCCCTGTTAAAAATAGAATTTTCTTTTTTTAAATATTATTATTGATTGGTGACCAATATATTTCTTTATCAAATTAGATTCATACTGTGCTATTGCATATTTTTATCTTGAGTCTTCATTGAAATCAATGTTCTTTTTTCCGTTAATCTTTGAAAAATGGCTTCAATGCAAATTTTTAAAAAGGGAATATCTCAAACGAATGTCATTGTTTTCTAATAATCTCATGGTAAATGATTTTCTACATAAGATACCCATAAAAATTAAATATTTCCAAAACCTGTCCGCCCCATTTTGAGAATCATAGTACGCAGGGAACCAGACTGATTTGCTATCGAGCTACGCCACTGGCTCTGAAACCGTATACTGTACCTGACGATCTAGAAAATGACCTTTTAATTTTAGTAGTCAGTCAGTGTGTATTAAATTACTATTACGTTTTAAACCTTGAGTTATTGTTGTGATTGTATTTACCACAATGGCTGTGAATGCAGATTTACAAAAGGAGAGACACTCAGCAACATTTGATTGTGAAAAGTTGACCGAAATACTTTATAATGGAAGGGATAAAGTCAAGAGACGCCGTTACTTACGTAAGTTGGTTAATAATACATTTTTCTTAACACCTTGCTTAAAGTACTGTGATACACGGAAGTTAGTCAACTCGTACTTGAGTTGATCAGCTCGCGTTCCTCACACATTTTGAATTGATTAACTCGTATTTTTTACTGTAAAAATATGCCTCAAAATCGTTAACGTGTAGCGATGTATGTACCCTCAAATTTGGCAATGTTTAAATTCTTGAAAACGAAAAATTATTGTTTAATGTTTAAAACTAAGTTTATCATTTTCTCACCTTTATTTGGCATTGTAACACTAGTCCTTACTTATATATATTAATCAGTGATAACTGGATTAGCTATTTTAAATAAATATATGTAGTATCTTATAAGGAAATGAGTAAGCCCCTTAGGAAATGATAATTTAGGCCGAAAAATATGTTTGTTTCTTGTTACATGCTCATTATAAACACAGGGTAGATGGATCAGTTTATTTTCTTACTGCTCTTTAAAGCATGCGAAAATGGCAAAAGAAGTGATCGAGAAGGTGGAATTTACGTACTTCAGGCTAAGAAAAAGTCTACTGGGTTGTGGGAAAAATTAGTGTAGATGAGGTAACCAGAAACAAATAGTTTTTTACACCTAAATAAAACAAAACATTGCATGTTCTTCAGTTTTGGATATACATTTATCTACTCCAATACCAAATATGATTATTTACGGTCACTTGCTGCATGAGGCCTAAATTAGAAATATGTTTGTTTGCCCTTTACCGACCCTGAATTTTTGAAGAGGGTTGGTAGGTAGGAAAATCATTATATTTTATTTCTGAATTTGACTTTTACCTAGCATGAAATTACACTTCTATCTAGAAGCATTCTGTACTAATTTTATGTATTCTGCAACCATACAGCCATTTATTGTGTGCTTTAATCAACCATAAACATGTACTAAGTGCCTTAACACACATTGTTTTCATTCATTACTTCAAATGATACCTACTTTAAATGTTTATCGAAAGTACTGAGTACATGTTTATTTTCGAAAGTATAAAAATAAAGTTCACCCAGATTTTGCAATAAAATGTTTTGAGTAGGCATGATTTTTTCGGGTCGGTCAGTAAAGGGCAAACAAACTTAATTTTAGTTTAAGCCTGACAAAGGCTACCCATGGGAAAGACAAAATATTAGCTTTATTGACAGGTGGTCTTAATTTAGAGGTTATTTTGTCCTGTATAATCAATGAGAATCTTCAAAGGAGTGGCCTTTGTACACAGGATGGCTTAACACAGGTTTGAGTCTGTACATAATTGGTCATTTCTTTTTTAGACATTGATTAATTAATGAATGACAAACTCAATATAAAACATATGATACTTATATCATATCACTTAATTATGATAAGCACATAATTTATTATATAGTTTCCATAGTTCATTATATATGTTGTCATTGTTACACCTGACATTATAAAACTGATATGGTAGACCTAAATTATGAACATGTTTGATAAACCGAAGTCTGTATCTAACTATTTTCTGTACATGTATAATTAAATGCAACAGTGTGAAAATTAATGTGAATCAAGTAGGTCAGTATGTCATAATATCAATATATACATGTGTTTACAATACTTCATAAATAAATTGTCATGCTTATTTTGACCAAAAGTAATCCACAGGGCTTTGATAGGGTTTTAAAGAGTGTATTCTCTTAATGGACAGGTGCCTAGTGCTCTCATGAAAGTCATTAGTGGGTCTAGGGCTGGCCTATCTGAGGCCCCGGAGCTGGGGTTGCAGGGGCGGCAATCGTTGCCCCAATATTTCAGCAAAAATGAAATTTCTGCAAAAGACTATTTTTTCAAATAAGACGCCCCTTCCCAAACCTACCCCTCTGCCGTCCCAATGTCAAATTGCTTCCAGTGCCCCTACAATTGTAGGATTGCCAGGATGGGAGTCCCTTTGCAAAAAGATATGTTTTTCAACTTGAACAATTATCTTAACATATCGAGCTAGTAGTAAATGACATTTCTGCCTTGATTTGAATTGACATGTGTATACCTGAGCTACCTGAGCATATTGTAACAGGAGTAGGAAAATAATGTATCCCGATGCTGGTCTTGGACCCACGACCTCCTGCTTGCAAGTCAGATACTCTACCAAGTGAGCTAATTGCACTGTTATTATCACAGCCATTTATGAGTGCAAATACAATTATATGTACAGGTATAGATAGAAATCGAGCAGTGAGTCGTGAAGGAAGGTCATGGACTGTTCCATTCTTTAAAATAGGGATAAGTAATACAATGACCAAGTACATTACTAAACACGACCTTACATTTGTAGGCCACTGTTGCCCTCTTACATTTGTAGACCACTGTAAGAGACCTAGCTACGTGGTCCTGAAATCAGTGCGCCACACTAGTAACATTATTAAACTGAATTGTGTTTTTCGTGTCCTTAATCTTTATTATTTTTTTAAATAATGCATTGCTCGTGATTTCGGTGCATTTATGTTTTGAAAGGTATATACATTTACATGTATATCATATGCAATCAAAATCAAATTTTGTTCAAATAATGTTCCTAAGTATGTAGAGGATGTCATGTTATATAACTTAAATTATTAGATTCTGACAGTGGCTCAAGTACAGATACTGCTAATGAACGCAGTAATTGAAATTTCATGAAATTACCTGAAATGAAATTAAATGAAATACATATGAAATTCATTCCAAATATTGAAATAAAATTTTGCAATAATAAAATGCCAAATATCAAATAAAAATGGGAAGGAAAAACGTTCACATGTGTTTCGAACCCATTGCATCTTGACTACCAGGCTTCAAAAGTAAAATGGTTGGCGCCTTTACCGATCGCGCTACGCACTTAGTCTCAGCTATGACGGTCAAATAACTGATATTTATATATTACGGAAACCTACGAAACGTTCCGAAAAGCCACTCACCCTACAAAATGGACTTAGCTGATCTTTGATCATTCACAGGTCGTTGTCGGACTATAGCTGTGCTCCTAATGTAATGATGTTTGCTGATAGTGTATACATAGTATATTAACTTGAGTTAGCTATAAAATTATACATTTCAAAGCGTTAGAACGTCATGAAAGATATTAAAAGGAACACAGAAAAATATAAAGTTAGTTGATGATATCAAATTCTCTCAATACATGCTGGTAAATTTTAGCATGGATTTATTTGTTCTGGATTTTTTTTTTACTTAAATACCTGTGGTATTTTGTGATACAAAATGAGACGGATATACTTGCATTATCATTTTCACAAAAAGACAGATGCATATATGATGCATTATTATTATGTTCAAGTTGTATACAAATGACACATCAAACCATATAGAGTTGCATTATAATCATAAAATGTATGTAAAAATTTGTCAAAGCAATGATCCGTCCTTACAACATACATATGATACGTTTGTAATGTTACGTATATCAGGTTATAGGGTATTTAATACACCTTAATGTATATACCGAGTATTTTATATCTTTTTTCATAGGATTGGTCAAATGAACAAACAGTCAAACCTGTGAACAAAGGCCACCCCTAGGAAAGATGAATTCATAATATGGCCTTTAATGACAGGTGACCTTTATAAGGAGCTCACTTTGTTCTAAATTATCAATGAAGGTTTTTAAAAGAATGACCTTTAATTGTTACAGGGTGGCCTTTACTCAGAGGCTACCACTAACACAGGTTTGACTGTACAGTTCAACCTCTGTAGAGCAACACCCTGTGGGAGCTGCAAATATTGGATGTTGTTTAGAGGTTGTTGCTCTACAGAGGTTAAATTTACTGTAAATATAAACTTATGGAAATTTTGAAGGTGTTGTTATAGAGAGGTTGTTGCTCTACAGAGGTTAAATTTACAGTAAATATCAACTTATGGAAATTTTGAAGGTGATGTTAAAGAGAGGTTGTTGCTCTAAAGAGGGCCGCTCCGGAGAGGTTGTACTGTATCTGTGAAAAAGTATGACTATATTCTTGAATTAATGTTCTATATTTATTTTTCTATCTTCAGAAAGTCTTGTGTTTCAAGATAAATATTTGAATTCATTAACACCATGGTGTAACAGAGGACGAGAGGAAAGTTATGACATTACTGTAAAAAGAAGTGTATATATGAAGCAACTAATTGATCAACTTGGTATCACTAACTCGGAGGAACGGAATTATATATGGCAGTAAGTTGGTAACATGCTGATATGGCTCTGAATCAGCTAACAAATTACTTATATCTTAGTTAGATATTTTTAATTAAAGTCATCACACAGCGCTATTCTGTAAAAAAATCTTAAATTGAAGATTTTGATAACAGATAGCCTAAGATTTTAGTGTGTGATGCAAGTAGCCAAAATCAAACTCAGAACAAGTTTGAATAGTTGAGTAGAAAAATGTGGCTATGGTTGTATATACGAGTGAATGAACATTTTGAATCCTCACTGAAGGTACTATTTCAAGATTTAATTTTAACAGTATGAAAACTGGGTATCTGTGTATTAAAGTTTCCCATCACATTATCTCATCAGTATTAATTATATTAAAGATGTATTTTATCATCAAATGCAGTAAGCTTATCAAGAGTATAAAATGTACCTTCTTTTATTATTAAGATAAATAAGATTATTAAGATAGTTAAGATAATAAAGATATATAAGATAATTAAGATAATGTAGATAACTAATTCAGATAGTTAAGATAATTAAGATAATAGAGATAAATAAGATAGTTAAGATAACTAAGACAATTAAGATTATTAAGATAATTAAGAAAATAAAGGTAACTAAGATAATTAAGATAATAGAGATAAATAAGATAGTTAAGATAACTAAGACAATTAAGATTATTAAGATAATTAAGAAAATAAAGGTAACTAAGATAATTAAGATAATAGAGATAAATAAGATAGTTAAGATAACTAAGACAATTAAGATTATTACGCTGTTTCTCAATAAAACGCAGCAAACAAGGTTTGAAAAATGATCAGAAAAAAAGTTGCGCTTTCTCCACTTATATTTAATTTTTGGTTTCCACAAGGTGTTTACTTAACTATGTTAAAATGCTTTGAACATCATTCATCTTGTTTTCAAGTTACAATGGTTAGAAAATGTATACCCACTTTTTTAAGTAACGTAGGTTACATATGTACCAATAATACTCCAGCATAGATTGCCAACACCAACAAGACAAATAAGATGCTTAAGTAATGTCTTTTGAAAGTTAACAGTTGCTTTCTTCGATTCATTAATGTTTTTTCCCCGTAGAAGAAGTAGAATACTTTTCACAAGCTTTGGAGAAAATGACAACAAGACAGAAATAAAAAAGAACACAAACCAAAACCTTATACAATCGATAGGTCCAGCCATAACAAAAAAATCTTACAATATCTACCTGATACATGCACATTAACATATTCTTTTCCAGACAAACAAATATCTAAATGATATTGTAAGAAAAGTTTGCCCTGAGCCCTCGTCTTTAATCTGACATTAATGGTAACGTATGTTTCATATTACATTTCTTTTGCTTATCAAATCGAGTTGGTTGAAAATTACAGCACAAACGTTTAAGGTAACTTCATTTTAGTCTTGTTTTTAGTACATACGCACATAAAATATATGTATATCAACGTGAACAATAGATATTACATGTATGAAACATATTACGAGAAATAGTTTCAACATATTTCCTGTTTATTTCGTATGTCAATCGAAATTTTTACTTTAAGAGCCAACATTAATCCAATACTTAACATTTGAAAGTTTAACTACACTTTGAAATAGTTTAAACAGTTTTAAACTCTATAATATTTAGTTGATTCAGTTAAATCTCACAGAAACATACGTTACAAAATTCAAGTTGGGACTAGATGCAATTTATACAACCAAAGCATAAAACCTGCTTTTATAAAGGTGTCTATTTATAAAGGTATACATAGTAAAAATACATCAAAGTCTTAAAAAGTAATTGTGTTTCGTTTTTAGTGTTAGTTTGATGTAAAACATGTTTTCATTAAAACGACAAAAAAGAAAGAAAAAAAAACAGCAGATAAGCAAAAAAGAAAAAAGTGCGACCTTCTAAATGACATTATTTGCCCTTTTATAATCTGTAAGTACGTTATGATGAAACCTTATTAGTTTAACAGAAAAATTAGAATAATTTCCAGTCATACGATTACTTTATTTTCCCCGAAACATACGTTACCAAAAGTAACGTATGTTTCAGTAACTTTCTATTCGTCCTCACGTGTTATATGCATATTGGACGTAAACTTTTTTATCTTAAAATCTTCATTATGCAGTTTATAAACATTTACGACCAGGCATTCACTAATTCATATTAACATGTAATGAAAAATATGCTTAACTTGAAAGCCACCAGCTTTGCGAAAGATGATTCAATTGTTTTTATTTCTCGCAATTGATATTACGGTAATCCCACCATGGTGGTTATATGACGTCATATTGTGTAGTTTGACATAATTATATACTAAAATTAACGCTTATTTCCTTTAGATTACATTCACTTTTCAAAATACGGTAACGAATGTTTCATAACGTATGTTACATTTGATATATTTTGGTCCCCTCAAATGCTCATATTTCAAGGTAAATGTATAATATATTATACAAATATCTGTTAGGCCTAAATGCTTCTGCAGAAACTGCAAGTGACTGATTTGATCATTGGAAGAACTCAGTATAATAGGTAACGTATGTTTCATTCTTAACTGTCATTCCCAATGGAAAATATGTAATTCATGATTATGACCATATATGGCTTTTTCTTAAAAATAAACACTTATGATATTTTTGTGTACAAGTTGTTTACGATATATATGCCCCTGTAAGCTCTTTTCAAAATGTTTTACCTATTGATTTACATCCTGGAAATGTTGGTAACGTATGTTTCACGATTTTGGCGACATATTATACATGAAGCAGAAATAAACACAAACAGTGCCTGGTACTTATGTTGATATACAGATAGGTGTTCAAGACAATACTTCTGCATTTTCGGACAAAACAGAGAAAATAATTGATTCTGTTCCTTTTGTACAGACTGAAAAATACGTAATTATTGTTTGGCGACAGTAACGTATGTTTCTTTTAGGGCTATTTGTCATTCATTTTATTTTAATGTGTGACTTGAAAATGAATAAAACCCCACCGAACAGGAAGATCATGTACCTAGGCATTGTTTGGCCATAAAACACAGGGGGGAATACGTGTTGTATAATCACAGACCTACGGCGACATTGATTGCTGCGTTTCTTTGAGAATGAGCCATTAAGATAATTAAGAAAATAAAGGTAACTAAGATAATTAAGATAATAGAGATAAATAAGATAGTTAAGATAACTAAGACAATTAAGATTATTAAGAAAATAAAGATAACTAAGATAATTAAGATAATAGAGATCAATAAGATAGTTAAGATAACTAAGACAATTAAGATTATTAAGATAATTAAGAAAATAAAGATAATTAAGATAATAGAGATCAATAAGATAGTTAAGATAACTAAGACAATTAAGATTATTAATATAATTAAGTCAATAAAGATAATCAAGATAATTAAGCTTTTTTGTGTTATCCTTGGTGTTGGAAGCATGTCATGGTTTAATGTTTTATCTATGAATTATAAACCATGCTCCCTATGCCGAAATAAATCAAATCAAAGATAATTAAGATATTGTTGCATGTTAACAGGGCTGCATGTAATGATGAGAATGACATACTTGGACTACATCGTAGTATGTTTATACCTACCATAACAAGATTAGGAACCAAAGAGCAAGCTGTCAAATATGCAGAACCAGCCAGACAGTACAAAGTTATTGGTACCTACGCACAGACTGAGCTAGGCCATGGTAATATACAATATTTGTGTAAAGGACACTGTGAATGTATAATTATTTTATGTGAGAAAATAGGCAGTTGCTTATGGAGGATGGGAGTCTTAATACTGGTTATTCTCAGGAGTGATGGTTAGGTTAACTGTCCACCTCATATGACTGTTGAAAAGGGGCATAAAACTTGACTAAACAAGCAAAACAAAGTATAAGTACTAAATTATGATTTATTTCAATTTTAAAAGTGTAGATAATTTTGTTACTTTAATTGTTTTGTCTCCATGGTAACCAGGTATGTGCCAATTCCATATTTATGCCAGTAGCATTTCCCTTTCATGCAGAATTAAATGAATTGTTTATTTTTGTATAGGAACATTTATTCGTGGTTTGGAGACTACTGCAACATATGATGAGAAAACAGAAGAGTTTGTGATCCACAGTCCAAGTATATCCTCTATGAAGTATTGGCCAGGTGGTGGTGAGTTTGCCTTGTGATTATTAATTTACTACCTTAAGAAATAGTTATAGTGAATTACAATAAACCCCAGAAAACTAAAATCCTTCTGGACTGGTCCATAAGTCTGGTATTCTGAGAATTCCGGTTTTATGATTTTTTGAGAAATTTGGAAAAAATGGGATTGAAAAATCATCCGAATTTCAGAGAATTCCGGTTTTCAGAGAGTCCGGTGTTCAGGGGTTTACTGTATCTGCTGTGCAATTGAATGTTTGTTCTACTGACTTTAACATGCATTTGGTCATTATTCATAGGATTTATTTTAAATTTCTATGTTTTCTTTGGATATTTGACTGTGAGGCAATTTGATTGTTTGCTCAAATTGATTAGAAAGTTCTCAAATAGATAAGAAACAAGCCAATGACAGAGAATTGATGAAAGGAATAGACCAACTGCTACACAACTACAACAGTGAGCTCTCTCTCAGCCTTATGTTTTGACTATGATGAAATTAGTTGCTGGGTATGCACAAGATGCTTTATTATGCTAAAGAGAAAAAAAAGTTTATAATTTCCCATATCATGGCATTAAAAGATTTTCAAAATTAGATTAAAGGCTACCATGGTCAAGTGGTAATGGTCACTAACTACTAATCACCAGACCCTTATTGCTGTGACTTCAAATCTCTCTGGACCAAATTTCACATGTTAGGAAGCTGTCATATCCAGCTAGTTTACAGAGATGTTAACATATATATCGAGGGTTCAACGCAACACTGTCGTAACTTGTTCTTATTTCAATATGAGTTACGACACTCCTTGGGTCATCCTTTAATGCTAGCTTATGTTCTTTAGTTAACATTTTGTGATCCATGATTTCAGCGGGAAAGACATGTAATTTTGTGATATTGATGGCACAGTTATACTCACAAGGCAAGTGTCATGGTATACATGCGTTTGTTGTCCAACTCCGAAGTCTGAAGGACCATACACCAATGCCAGGTACTGTAGTATCAAGATGGTTTTCTTAATCACTTGCATCAAAATTATTTGAATTGTTCATTGGAGTCGCTAAAGTTCCACATGAATCACTAATTTCTATTAAAATTTTGATAAAAATATATGTACGCTAATGAATTATAGTATTACACATACATGTATTTTGAAATCTATTTCTAGGTGTTTCTCTTGGTGACATTGGAAATAAAATGGGATTTAGTGATACAGATAATGGGTACATTATGTTTGACAATTATCGTGTACCTCGAGATTCCATGTTGATGAGATATGCAAAGGTATACTGCATATATTATATATTACATAATGCAGTACTTTATACAACCATTTCTTTGTGGAAACTGATATCTTTTTAAAATATATTGAATTCAGGTTTATCTTGAATAATATTGTAATGTGACAAATGAAATAATCAAATGTTACATACATGTAGTGTAGTCATTTAAAAGTGTTCACATGTATGGTATTTGTGTCTTTGTTTTTGTGCAACATAAGTAATGAAAGGTGCCTATGTATTTCTTGCTTGTATCACTCCAGTCTGGTTCCCTGCCTTATATTCCCTCGAATATTAAAATAACACGAAGTGTCAGGGGGCAGATAATCCAGACTTGTACCACTCTTGATAATATACAGTGTTTGTTTTCTTAGAAATGTCACCGGCATCATCGCTTATGGAATCCATTTTTTTTTGGCACAAAGAGGGCTAGCTGGTTCCCGTTCAATGTTCAATAAAGCCAACAATGAAGAGGAAAAAATGGAGGGAGCACTTATTATTTACTTGTTATTTTTATTCTGTACTGTTATAAGGTTGAGAAAGATGGCACATACATACCTGCAAAGAATACAAAGGTCACATATGGTTCTATGGTGAATATTCGAGCTTTGATAGTTGGCTGGTGTGCCACTTGTCTGGCCCAGGCTGTAACCATAACAACAAGATACAGTGCTGTGAGACGACAGACTGAAATCAGACCAGGGTATGTGTAAACTTTAACTTTATTTTCATGAGTAGGATATACAAAATGTACTAACATACCGTTTCTTAATTACTCTCTGTGTATGTCTCTATCAATTTATATCATTCTTTAGTGACATCGTTGATTTTCTATTGCCTTGTAATCCTAGGATAAATTTTTCTCAAAATGGGGCTGAAAGTAAAAATAAATTTGTTTGGAGTGCTCCTACCTACTCCCTAAAATAGGAGGAGCAGTGGTGTAGTGGTAGAGCGTCGGACTCCTGACCAGGAGGGTACAGGTTCGAATCCTGTCAGTGACGGAATATGACCCAAACCTTGAAAATCCATCCTTTCGGCGCAAGTACTGGTCAGAATCCCGGAAGCAGTCATTGAGAGTTGTTAATATTAGTTGTAAGAACTTGCTTTACAATATCGATTTAGATAAATATGTTTAAACTAAAAATAACTTACCAGTATATTTGCTCTCTTGGTTGCTACAGAGGAGAGGAACCCCAAGTTTTAGATTACCAGACTCAACAAGAGAAGATTTTTCCTATGCTTGCTGCAGCATTTGCATTCAAATTTTCTGGTATAAGAATGATTAGTGAGTTTTACAGAATTAGTGCAGATATGGAGAAAGGATTATTTGATGAAATGCAAGTGGTGGGTGAAATTTATTATTTATTTGGCAATTGTGTTGCTTTTTTATGTCACTTGTATTTCTATATACCGTAAATATAATGAGAACATAATGTTAGTTTGCCATAAAATAAATGAGAAGTCAGTCCTTCAGTAATCAATTTGATGCTTATCATATAATCAAAGTACTGAAAGTACTCATGGAAGCAGAACTTACATGGAACTTGCACAGCAACACAGAACGGGAACCAGTTTAACAATTGCATGGCCGATGTTGAAAACATAGCTAGTACTTTGGTCCGCATCAAAATTCATGTGCGCCAAGCGAGCGACCGCTACGGAAAGCTGAATTATCATTCAGCTTCAAAAAATCATTGACATGTATAGGAAGTATCTAAACTGGTGAAAACATGAAGGATGGTTATAATTAGATGGTCTAATTAATAAGTTGGACATTAAATGAGGATTTCTATCACTGTATTACTCTTATTGATATGTTATATTTCAGTTACATGCTTTGGCTTCTGGATTAAAAGCTTTTACATCTGAGGTAACAAGTTTTGGTATAGATAAGTTACGTATGGCATGTGGTGGCCATGGATATTCACATGCTAGTGGAATACCAAAGATCTGGGTCAGTATTACCCCAGCTTGTACGTATGAGGGAGAAAATACCGTTATGTATCTTCAATGTGCTAGGTTAGTTATAGAGATTTTATACAGTTTATTACTACAGTCAAAACAGAGTTAAAAGTCACCTGTAAATGTTGCCCCCTATAAATAAGTCATTTGTGAATAATGCACCCCCCCCCCTCAGATGTGCACATATAAATGTATGTCAGTCATTGAGTGATTGACCGATTTGTTGATCTATCTTACAAACTTACTAATATTTAGGTTCAGTAAACAATTTTTTCATCATCTAATGTAACACAGACCACTTGCAATATGGTCTTTTAAATGTACTAAATCATGCCATAATACCTGTTTCGTAAAAGAAGTTCATTATAGTTTTAAAATTTCACAGATATTTAGTGAAGCAGTATGCTGAGGTTGCTAATGGGAAGAAACTTGCTGGATTTATGTCCTATCTAAATAATCCTGTACAACAGAGAAGTTCCCTGGGGGAAGATTTAAAGTTTGAACACCTGATGGAGGCCTATGAACACACAGCAGCAAGGTGAGGTGGTTTATATCATATGTGTGTATGAACCTATACTTATACGGTGCAACCTCTCCGCAGCAGCCCTCTCTTGACCAACAACCTCCCTTCAACAACAGCATGATTTAGTTATTAATTTGTCCTCTCTAGAGCAACAACCTCTCAACAGCAACATAATTTTGCTTCTCCCAAAAAGTGTTTCTTTAGAGAAGTAGCTCTGTTTTTAAATTTGATATCATAATATGGTCAACCTGTTAAATCTGTTTTCCTTAATGATCAAAGACATTAATTAGTCTTCATTGATAATCAGTGTGTGAAAATATGATGATAAGTGAGTAGAATGCCTTGTTTTATAGTGATAAGAATGAGTTTCAAAATATTTTACGATCCATGAAAGCACAATGCCAATGTTTGATATTCATAAATTGGCAGAATCGAATGAAAAAATGTGATAAAAGGGCCATGTTTCATCTGTTTTTATAGGGGCCTTTGTTCACAGTTTGACTGATGTTTCCCCATTCAAAGGGTTTGTCGAGTTCAGCTTAAACATAAGAAATTGAATATTCTGTAGTTATTGCGTCCGCCCACATTTTGATAAGGTACAAACTTGAATATTTGTAGGTTGATTGAAGTAGCAGCTGTGCGTTTACAATCTCTAATGAAGGCTGGCTGGTCACTAGAGGACGCCAGAAACAATTGTTCTGTTCCTATGGTGAAAGCTGCAAAAGTGAGCTTTTTCTTTCTCTTCTTTCTTATGAATTTCTATTTGTATGATAAGAGCTATCTAAAGTAAGTGAATAACATGTATATACATGTATAACATCTCTGAATAATGTACAAGAGATTGAACAAGAAATAAGACTTCTTTGATATTTATTTGGTGGTTGAGTGGTTACTGTCACTGTCTAGTATTCACTAACCTCTCACCACTGTGAGTTTTAATCCAATTCACGTCATGACAAGCTCTAGCTAGCTTATGCAACTATAATGGTCCTACCCAGGTGTAGCCTGGTGTCTTCCTCAGTCTTCAAAGCTCGAATAGTCAACAAATGACCCTGGCTGTTGATACGACGTTTAACCCATGTGGTATTTATTGAAGATTACTGTAAATTAATTTTGATTTTACAACAAAACACATGCAAACTTACAAACTAGTGTTATTTCTTCATTAGTCATTTTTTTAAAGATTACTGCAAAGTGCCAAGTTAATGGGATCATATTCATTGTCTCTGTGTGGACTTCAAATTTTTGTCTTTGTATTTTATCAAGTAATGAACAATTCCATAAATGCATAAAAATATGTCCTGCCTCCGTGGTTGAGTGGTTAAGGTTCATGACTTCAAATCACTGTAACCTCTAACTGATAGAGGGTCATTGGTTCGAGCCTGACCATGTCTCTATGTGATAAAGTAGGCAGTTGCTTATGGACGATGGGAGTCTAGTACTGGTTCCCAGGAACGATGCTTAGGTGAACTGTTGGCCTCATATGACTCTGACTGTTGAAAAAGGGAATCGTGCCTTTAAAGTACAAAAAAAATTAAAAAAGAAATTTTTTTGGACCTACCTACCTTAATGGTTTTGGTCAATTAACCATAAAATAACCATTTTTTTTCTGGACTTATGAAGATAGTGTTAACATTAAAGATTTACTGCATTTTATTGCTACAATTTTCCAGGCACACTGTCAAGTATACATAGTGAAAGTTTTTATGGATAAAATCAACATACTTAACATGGATCCATCAATATCACGAGTAATGAAAACCCTGTGTAGATTGTATGCTGTACATGGTATCAATGAACGCCTTGGAGACTTTGTTCAGGTATGTGTTATCAGGCATTCAAATGTTCCTATTTTTTCCTATTTTTTTCCTAGTTCTTTTTTATAAATGTACTGCTGGAAAGCCTGTACAAAGTTTTACTTCATTTTGTTATCAATCTACCATCAAATGTTAACTTATGTAAACTTGTGAATAGAAATCACCTGTGTACAATTATGGTCAACCTGGGCTTACATTTATTGAAATTGTCTCGAAATACCAGACCTCAGAATGCTGGACAACTGTACATGAAGTCAATTTGTGACTTAAGTCACTCTTTTAGTCACTCTGTTCATAAATCTCTCACATTTTACTTCATATGAGTAGACGTTTCACTAGAATGCTAATTTGTTTTCACCATTAGTTTTCAAATCCCTTCCATTTCACATTTTTTAGTGTTCTATCAAAACTCAAAATACGTTTATAAGAATCTGATTAGACAGAGACAAACTGCATAATATTACAAGTATGTGATGCATGATTATGCATTGTTATAGTGATATCTAATGTTGCGTTTTTATACTAGTTTATCTGTGTTTTAAAATGCTACATGATCTGTACGTATATTGTTCTGATTATATTTTGTCATCATGATGATCAGATAATCTTCAATCTTAGAATGTTTTCTGTTGAAGAGGATGTTGTTATGCTATATGTTGGACAGCTTCAACTGTAGAGACTAATACTGTACTTCTATGACTTCATATTGTAGAGACTAATACTGTACTTCTATGACTCCATATTGTAGAGACTAATACTGTACTTCTATGACTCCATATTGTAGAGACTAATACTGTACTTCTATGACTCCATATAGAAGAGTCCAATACTGTTCTACTATGACTGTATATTGAAGCGTCTAATACTGTTCTACTATGACTGTATATTGAAGAGTCTAATACTATTCTACTATGACTGTATATTGAAGAGTCTAATACTGTTCTACTATGACTGTATATTTAAGAGTCCAATACTGTACTAGTTTGACTTCACAATGAAGAGTTTAATATACTGTATATGATTCAGGATGGTTTTCTGAGTGGAGAACAGGCAGAGATGATGTCTAACAAAATGTTGTCATTATTTGCTGAAATACGACCCAACGCTGTAGCTCTCGTCGATGCCTTTGACTTTCACGACAAAATATTACAAAGTTGTATTGGACGATATGATGGTCAAGTATATGAAGCCCTGTATGAATATGCTAAAAATTCACCATTAAACAAAACAGATGTGAGTTTATTTTGTCTTTAAATTGATTCAAGTACTAGTAGTTTACCAATAGTGCAATGGTACATGACTGTATATGATTATGTCTTAATTAGTCTAATTCTTTGACTTCTTGGATTTGTGCATTCCTAAAATATTTTGTTCAGTTATCTTTATGTCTTGTACTATGTACATGTAACAAGAATTTAGACGTAATAAAATAACCAGGATTTGCAGGATTATTGTATTATTTTAATTCTTTTTTTGTGGTTTCAATTGTTTTGTATACAATTGCTCTTCGCACAAACATATAATTACATGTATAAATTTATCAATTAAATGCAGTTTTGTTTGTTTGTTTGTTTGTTTGTTCATTTGGTCAAAGGAACATCTATATAAATATGTTTCATGTACTATGTAAACTTCCAGTGTCATTATTATTTGATCTTGGAGAAAAATAAAGTATTCTGATTCTGATACTTCCATGTTACATTTGATTTATTGATTTTCTATGTTATGTTTGTTTTATTGATTTTTTAAGGTTCATGATTCATACAACACAACGTTACGACCTTTGATGAATGGCGAACTGAAATTTGATGTGACTGCAGCAAAATTGTAGAAAGTAGAATGAAATAATATCTATTTATGTCAGGACCTGTGCTGTCATGTGCAATCTACTTATAAACTGCTTCAATTATATGGCAATTAATGACGTTTTAATGTAAATGGAGTGTATCATATGTTCGTTAATTCTAATGTATGAGGGTAACAACACAGGGACATACAGCATTTCTTGCCTAATCATGTCATTTACATAGTTATTAATTATGACTGAAAACTGTTTATTGGGATTATAATGTTATATTAATTCTTTTGAGATGAATGTGAAATCTTGATCGAGATCATACCTGCTAAGGGCCAGAAAGTTCCAGGTGTGAGACTTTTTAAAGCTTTGGGCCAGGTGGCCACCGGGCACTTGGTGGGTCCAGAGCTTCCTGAAATATTGGTATTTATAAAGACTTTTCAGAGAGATTTCTGGCTGTGAAGCTAATAGGGCTGCTAATATTGTGAAGTCTATGTAAATCATTTATAAATGAATAATTAATAAAAAGCAGATATTTGAAATACATGTTACATAGATATTTATAGAGGCTGATGATCTACATGACACACATGCAATGCTTATAACTTGACGGATATGTACATATGTTTCTGTCTTAATGGTAACATGTCTCTTTATTGGCATGTCAATACTTGTATGATAATCTGATGATGTATTTAGAATTTTCATGTCTGAAACGAACTGAATTGTTTTAAATCCTGTGATATTGAAATGGAATAGATTTATTATTTCGTGTTTGTTTATTGCGTGATATATTATGTTACTTTTATCGATGGTTTCAGCACTTTGTTGTCTAAATGTTAACAAATGTCGCAGCAGGTGGTATACTTCTATGAAAATTCGGTAAACATTGTCGATTTTCCTCTAAAAAATAGGCTGATGTCGTTGATTCTGTAGAAATAGGCTGAATTTGTACACGCTTAAGTACATTTTTGTATAATGAAACTGTACGAAAAAAGTTCTGTGGTTTTAACATAACGACAAACTCTGACCAGTTTCTTAACATACTTACAAAACCAATGTCAACAAACAACGTTACTATATGAAACCACTTCATAAAGAAATACTTTCTACTCTCTGTCAGTACAATACGTTCATTATATTTGATATAATGGTAGATTAATAACCTGATTTGTTTGTTAGGTTTTTATGAAAATGAACAGTAGTATAAAGTTCATATTATTGTTTATTGATGTATATGGTTATGACATTGGCAATTTCATTGGTAAAACATCTAGGTCCAAATCAAAATAAATACTTGTTAGTCTCATTGTTGAAAATAAATAGTATTTATATACACCACAATTGCCATAATACAGTTTATTTTTTATTTAAAAGTAATACCAACAGCTTATTTAAAAAAAATACTTGAATGTTCACTTCATGTTCTGTCTTAGGTTGCAAAAAAAGTAAAAAAGTAAATAAAGACTGGTACTAGTATGGTAACTGTGTATCTAAGAACGGCGTTGAACTGAAAAAAATCAATTTGTTTCTTTGCAGAGTTCAAATCATCTAAAATTTTCTTAGTGTATCACAATAATTAATGATGTTCATAATTATGCAATACTTCTATTATTAAAAGCATTACTTTATGCTTCATTTAAATGATTTGAAACAGCATGTAAACTTTATTATGGAAACTGACAATGAAAATGATTACATTCTTTCATACCCTCCCCTCCAGCGTCCTCGCAAATGTCAAACAAAGTGTAATCCTGTTCATCTGACGACTTTACTAGATCTATTTCAACCGCTTTGCCTTCATAATGTTTGGATTTACACGTATGGCAACCTCCTGCAATCTCTTTCACCTGAAAGATTTACCGTTTGTAAAAAAACATGTCATTTAGCATCTAAATATACATATCTGCATATGTAAAACAGTGTTAGAAACTAATGCAAACAGCCCATTATTTATTCTCTGGTATAGCATCACTAATTACTTGTTATTTTACGCCAGCCATTTTTAAATTTAAATCAATGCGAATACTTCATTTCATGAGAGTCTGTATTTAAACATCAAAATTGTTGATGAAGGTTTCCAAGTTATTTACTTGTAGATTATCTGTGTGCTCACTTGCTTCTCTAATGTACTCCAGAATTTGGTAACTGATTTTAGTGAACCCTCCAGGTGCCCCTGGGTGTGGACATGCTTCGCATTTGTACCTTAACGACAATAAATGTAAAATTAACACTGTTGAAAAGAGACCATCTGAATTCATCAATTTGAAATAATTCAACTGTATGATATTTAGTAATTAAGTAGCTAAGAACCGTGCGGAAAATTCTTGTGAGACACTTAATCTTCTTTTAAGAAGAGATAGCATGTTTTTAACTTAAAAGTTATTTCAGTGACGACATAATTTCAAATGCACTTGCAGTTTGCACACATCTCACTACGGGAACCATGATTGAACCCTTTTATCGACTTCACCGAATAAGGGCTTCTTGTGCCAGATTTTACTTAATTTCGCTAAAAATTAATTCATACACTAACGAGTGCATATGTATCATAAATGATTACCTTGGGTACTATTTGTATCATATAACAGATACGATAAACATACGCTGAACGTGCTGCCTTTTCCCCATCACAAACATCTTTGATATTATTGTACGCATTAGCATTGTCCTTGACCTCAGTGGAATGTTTATCCCATAGTGTTAAATATTCATTATCTGCCCTTTCTTTTATCATACAGGCAAGGTTTTCTGGAAGTAGTTACTGGTATGAATTTCAAAAGTCCATCCATGTTTAGTAGCATTTTGATTTAATTATTATCATTACATAATTATTCTTGTGGTAATTGGTTACCGTTACATGTAATTAAGAATCACACCAATGTGTTTTGTTTACAAGAGAACATATAGTGCAAAATAATTTACGTCATATAACAATATAGTCTCCATCCGTCTGTCTGTCGATAACTCCTAAACCATTTAAGATGTCTATTTTGCTTGAAATTAAGTTAGATGACAATGAGTAGAAATATTTTGAAATATTGCCGACCTTTGTTTAAAGACAAATTTTCTGCAGACAAGTATCTCACATCCCATAAAGATATTAACTTGAAACCTAAAAATACAATTAGAATAAACTAGTATAAGGTTTGATAATCAATGTCGATTACCATACTGATTTGAATCAACATCCGGCACATACTGAGTCAACAGAAGTATGGTTTGTACACGCAATAGGCTGATAGCGAACATGATTGTCAATTGTTGTGATATGAAAAGTCGTCCCATAAATGGAAGCAAACTGTAATACTGTTGTCTAGACTTCCTGTTGTCAAGTCTACCTATAAAGGGAGACAATCTCACTAGAAGACAGACAAGTTTTCTATTTGAATATTATCAATATATACTACCCTCAAAATTGAAATTTACCTTGAAATACACTTCTGTTTACCTATCCCAAGCAATTGAACTATGTACAATAATGTACATTATTTTTAAACTATCAATTCAATTTGTAAGTATGACCTCTAAAAAGTATGTTTGTCTCTTTATTTTAGCTTCCATGAATAAAATATTAGGCATATTATTTTTTTATAAGCATTCATTCATAAAAACATGAATACATTTAAACAAAATGCACTGTGACTTACCTTAAGTCAGAATAATACGTACTACCCAACTGAATTATCTGTCCAGTTTATAGGCAGAAAGTGACACATAAAAAGAATGGATTTCAGATTAAGGAATTTTATTCTTTCATCTCTCTGGTTACACAATAAGTCTGATAGTTCCATTGTCATCATCGCACAAAGCAAAGAGTTTCTTTAAGTCAAATTGTAAAACCTTGCACAATAAAACAAATATTGCGGTAAACAATTTTGAAGGCAAACAACAGCTCAAGCATTCCTCCAAATATATGGTGCGAATACATACAAATATTGAAATTACACGGTAATTTATGTTTCAGAGAGCGTCAAGGAGCGTCTGGTAGATATGTTTTGCTAGTCTTTACGACTTGATGTGTTTATATTTATAGTTCGAAGTGTATCCATTTGACCTTTTTCACACAACAATAAAAGATAACCATTGATTCACAAATGTAACACATGCGCTTATTATTTAACTCAAACTATATATGCATACTTTATAGCATCTGTCTTTCAGTGCAGAATTGTTAAGTAATAAATAATCATGAACATTAATACTAATTAATAACAATAATTTGGCTGAAGTAAATGACATCAAAAATTCGAATTACAAAATGTTAAGGTCATACTTACTCTTATCATTGTAAACTGCAATAAGAATTTTACATACATTATAATGGCAGTTTTCCTTTATTTGGGAATGAAAAAGAATATACAACTCACGTACATGAGTTAGGAAGGAATATATATCGCACATATACATCATTTAGGAAAGAATATAAATCATACATGTATATAAAGCTTAATAACTAAAATGCTAATTTTGTCATCACTTCCTTTGTTTTTTAAATCCCTAAAAAACATTCATTTTTTCCTGTTTTCCACCAAAATTTGAAAGCAGAGAAATTTGAAGTGGACAGGCTTTTTCATTATATTTTTTTTCAATTTTCCCTGTAGGTTCTATGGACAAACTACGACAATAACAATGCTAATTGTCGGCTGGAACGTGGGCTACATAAATAACTCCAAACATTTAAACTTTCGACGAAAAATACAACTTACCTTTGAACTCGTAGGCGATGCCATTTTTCCAGACCCTGTGGTATCAAAACAATATATCACGTAATTATAGACTTAGATATTTCACACATTAGGCACTTTGTTAGCTTACCTGGCCATGAAGTGCTCAAGATGAGCTACTGTGATCGTGTGATGTCCGTCGTTCGTCCGTCTGTTCGTCAATTTCAATTGCTTTAAACAACATCTCATTCTTTAGCAGTTGATCAAATTCAACAAAACGTCACAGGGATGTTTCTTGCCTGTGTCACTACATTAGTTGTTAATTAATTCCATGCTGAACTCATGCCATGGCAACCAATAGAAAAAATCTTTAAAATATTCTTCTCAAATACAAATTACAAGACTTTGAGCTTTGATAATTGCCTAGTGGACATCTACCAAAATTGTTCGAATCATGACCTCGGGTCGAAGTCAGGCACATGATTCACTTGATTTATTGGAGCATTTTCAAAATCTTTTTTGTTAAAACCAGAAGGCCAAGGGCTTACGTTTGATGTCTGTAGCACTGCTTAGTGGAAATCCACCTACATTGTTTAAATTATGGACCCAGAGTTAATATTTGGCTCGGTCCCTGGGATCAGTTGATTTTACATTGACTTAAACAGGAAATATTGAAAAAAATCTTCTTATAAAAAAGAATACAATACTAAGAGCTTTTAAAAGTAAAGACATGTTAAGAAGAAATGATATTCTCAATTTGGCCGCACTACTTACAATTAAGAGAATCCAGTATTTTCCATTTATGGAGATTCTCGTTTGTAACAATAATGTTGTTTAATATTTTGTATTTAAAGTGTTTCACTTTTGTATCAATAATAGGTTTTATGTAGAAAGTGATAGACACTGTGCCAATTAATGTTTTCTTTAAAGTTACGTTTCCAATAGTGGTGAAGATATGGGGTTTCCTTGAATATTCCTTTCAATTACTTCTGTGTAATGATCTTTAGTTTGATATGCAAGTATTTGTTTTGTGATCAAATTGATTTATTAGGATTTGAGGTTTGATTTTCCAGTTTACATAATTATTGTTCTTTAAATTTTGAATCCATAGTGCTTCGATTGTAGCATTGGTCAGTAGACATTTATCTAACTGGTTCATATCTTGATACCCGGGATGAAACTGATACCGCCCCGGGAATCTTCGTTAAAATAACCATTCAGGCCTAGAGCTTAGATATTTGATCTCTACCAAACTGGTTAATATCAGGACTCTGGGGGGGGGGGGGGGGGGGGGGGGGGGGTATCCTGCCATAGGCTCACTCGATTTTACTCAGATTTCTATATGAAAATCTTCACCCCCCCCCCCCCGAAAAAAACAACAAAAAAAAACAGAAGACTTTTAGTACTATAGATATTTAGTATATAGCATTTCGTAGTACACATGGATGTCTACCAAGATTTCTCAGATCTATAGATATTTAACATGTTGTATTGCCTAGTGGATCTCTACCAAACGAGTTCAGTCATGACCCCTGTGTTACAATGACATTGACCCTTGGGATAACTTGGTTTTACATAGGAAAATCTTCAATTATATGGCAATTAATTATCCTATCAATTATACAAAAGCTGTCAAAGAAATTCATTGAATGGATTTGATGTAAGAGGACTTGTAAGAGAATGCCATTGTACAAATTTAATGTACAAGGTGTGTGCCAGATGTTCATTTAATTTAATATATGATGGATATTTATAAAGTCCATGGAATTTTATCACAGTGTTTGTTGTGCTTTCATATATTGAATTCTGCACAACATAATTGAAGGACATTAACTTTGTTCATAATGATATACTGCGACATAATTATAGTATTTCTTGCCTAATCATATAAATAGTGATTAATTATGACTGAAAACTATTTATTGGGATTTCAATGCTGTACTCATTCTTTTGAAATGAATGTGAAATCTTGACCATAATAATAGCTGTCAATGTTGAAAAAATACTAAGTGATTTTTTAAAGATTCGGACCGGGGTGCTGCAGTGCATCTAGTGGGTCTAGACCAAAGGAGGACCTCCCGAAATATTAGGGTTAGTTTAGGGCAAGTTATGCCAAGTTAGTCTCATGGCTGAAAGTAAACATTACTAATATACACAATAATTGCCATGATACTGTTTATTTGAATTCAAAAGAACTATAACAACTTACTTTAAAAAACAAAACAAAAAATCCATGTTTGGTTCAATGTTCTGCTTTTGGTTGCAAGGAAAGGTCAAAGTGTAAATATAGACTGGTGCCAGTTTGATATTTTTTTCTTGGAACTGTGTATCAAAGTTTTTTTAACTATCTGAATAAATCGGCTTGTTTCATTGCAGAGTTCAAGTCATCTAAACTTGTCTTAATGGACCACAATCAATGATATTCATATGCGACACTGTCACATTTAAAACACAACTTGATGCTTCAAGTAAATGATTTGAAGCAGAGTGTAAATCATTATTATGGAAACTCACAATGAATCTGATTTGTCTTGTTAATACCCAACCCTCCCCAGTTATTACAAAGTTCAATCAGAGCGTTAGCTTGATCATTTGACGACTTATGTATGTCGACCGCTTTGCCTTCATAATGTTTGGAATTACAAGAATGGCAGCCACCTGCAATCTCATTCACCTGAAAGATAGTCAATTTGTAAAACAAATAATTATGTGATCGAGGATTTCTACATCCAAATCGGAGTAATACTACATGCATATGAAACAGTTGAGACGTTTAAGAAGCTGATACAAACTGCCCATTCTATTTTATCTAAATAATATGTAACACCATTTATTACTTGTTATTTAATTTATGACCAATATCTTTTTTTTAAATATGAGCACTTCATTTCATGTATGTGTATTAAATTTGTCAAAGGATTCCAAATGACTTACATAAAGCAGCCTGTTTCTGACGTCCAGTGCAGTCAGAATGTACTGCAGAAGTTGGGAACTAAGTTCAGTGTACCCTCCAGGTGCCCCAGGATCTGGACATTCATTACATGGGTACCTTGTTATATAAACCAAAAATAAATATTTAACTACTACAGTTGATAAGAAACCAACATGCTGTCAATTATGAATATTTGCAAAAATATATTAAATAAATTTGAAATTATTCAAGCGTATGATATATCAGTTATTTAGCAGCTATAAAGCTTTAAAATAATTGTTATAAGATAAATATCCTATTCGAAGAAAAGCGGTAGCATGGTTTTTGAGTTGAAGTTAATTCAATGAAGACATAATTTCTAAATAAACACTTGCAGTTTAGATAAACACATCTCAGATAGAAAACATGGTTAGGTCCTTTTATTGACCACACTGAATATTGTCTTCAATACATCAGGGTTGACTGTATTCAATTTAAAATTAATTCATGTTATCGCGTGCATCTGTATCATAAATGATTTTCTTGGAAATCATTTGTATTATTTAACAGATAAGATAAACATACTTTGAACGTGTTGCCTTTTCCCCATCACAAACATCTATGATATTATAGTAAGCATAAGCAGCGTCTATGACCCCAGAGGTATGTCGTTCCATTAGCATTATCTTACGAGTATCTGCCATTGCTTCTATCATACAGGCAGAATCTTCTGGAAGTAGTAACTGGTATGTATTTCAAAATTTCATCAATGTTCAGTGACATATTGATTAAATTATTATTATTACATTTTTTTCTCGAAATGGTAATTAGTTACCGGTACATGTAATTAATAATCACACCAATGTGTTTTGTTCTCAAAAGAAAGTGGTGGAAATAGTTTCAATCATTTATTACTAAATAATGAAGTTAACAAATTATACTTTAAACAAAACAATCAGTTCCATTTTCGATCAATGAAAGATCGTTCTATTTATAAGGATAATGCATTTTAGTATGTTAAGAAGTTGTAAATGAAATATTGATTATAGGATTGATGGCTTCATTTATGTACACATATTTTGCCATTGATGAACTGAGCCCACATGTCTGAATCTTGTGCACTTATTGTTTATAGGGGCTATATGTTAGTCGGCTCCATCCTTCGGTCTATCTATAACGCCTAAACCAGATGTTTATTCTAACTTATGGTAAGGCGAACCTTATAGAAGATTTTGAATTGTGTGCAATTGTTGTTTATAATCCCTCGCCAAAAGGAGAGGGGCTACATGTTAATCGTCTCCATCCGTCGGTCTGTCTATAACTCCTTATTTATTTAACTAGGTTTAATTAGGTAAGGCCATTCTGACTAAAGTTTTTTTTGGGGGGGTAACGCTATATACTCACCAAAAACTATGCAACTTTTTAGGCCACTTGTACTTAACAAAATTAGCATTATGACTGTGGTTGGGGATTCAATATAAAAATATATTGTAATAAATATTTTCTATCTACCTACCCACTAAACATTCGCTGGGTAGGGTAACTGAAAACAAACATATTTTAAGGATGGTATAAATTTAGAGGGCGATGAGAAGAAAGGCAGTGCAACGTACTCTACTGTATATCTCGTGTTTATTTAGTTATGATTATTTCTTTCTTTTACATGATGAATTTTGTCCGGAGAAGAACTAAAAACTATGCAAGATATCTATATAAAACTTGAAATTAAGTTAAACTAATATGAGACAAAATGCTTTGAGTGATTGCCCTTTGTTGAATTTTAAGGTATTAGGTATATAATTATACAGAAATTTAAAAAAATTCTGCGGACCATTATTCCACAACCACAAAAAACAATTAGAATAAACTATTTAAGGTTTTGTAATCAACGTCAAGTAACTTACGGCTTGGGTCATCATACGCTGCACTCTGGGCCAGCAGAAGTGAGGTTAGTGCACACAATAAGCTGATACCGAACATGGTTGTCAATTGTTGTGAAATGGAAACTTGTCCTGGAAATGACAACAAACTGGTATCCTGTGGTCAAGACTACGTGTAAAGAGAGACAATCTAACTTGAAGACCAAACAAGTTTTCTATTTGAATATTATCCATATTATACTTCCCTCAAAATTAACTTATCTTGAAATATACTTCTGTTTACCTTTTTCCCAAGTAATAGAACAATGTGTATTATATTTAAACTATCAATTCAGTTTATTAGTTATGATCATGACCTCTGAGAAGTATTCCGATCGTCTTGTTTTAGCTTTCCCCAATCAAATAATAGACATTATATATAAAAGCCTCCATTTATAATATTATTAATACAAAAATTGGATTTTAACCAAATGTACTGTGGCTTACCTTAAGTCAGAATGGTATGTACCCTCAATAGGTTTTACCCAACTAAATTGTCTGTCCAGTTTGAAAACTAATTATTTTATGGACAGAAAGAAACACAAAGAAATAATTGATTTCAGGTGAAGGACACAAAGACTTGATTTAAGCCAAATTGCAAAACATCCCCAATAAAACAAATACTGCGGTAAACAACATTGAAGAAAAACAACACACATGTTGCTGCAAAAACATGGTTAAAATACAACTAAATATCGAAATTACATAGTAATGTATGTTTTAGAGAGCACAAGGAACGTCTGGTAGATATGTTATTGCTAGTATATACGTCTTGATGTGTTTATATTTATAGTTCAAAGCATTTGACCCTTTTCACCCAACAGCTAAAGATTACCATAGATACACATAGTACCACGGGAGCTTATTATTTAACTCAAACTATTAATGCATGTTTTAATGTGTCTATTGTTCGGTGCCAAATTGTTAAGTAATAAGTTATCAAGAACATTAATTGCTAATTTATAACAATGATTTGACTGAAGTAATATGACATCTAAAATACGAATTACAAATGTCAAGGTCATACTTACTCTTATCATTACAAGTAAACTGCAATACAAATTCTACACGCATTATAATGGCAGTTTACTATCTTTTTATAGAAAATACATCTGAAGTACATCAGTTAAGGAAGGAATATATATTGCACATGTACATCATTAAGGAAAGAATATGCATCATAAATTCACAAGCTATCGGCGTGTGAAGATCATCCATACAGACCCTCTACTGCCCAGGAATTCTTTTTGCACTCTGAAACACTGTCAAATATTCTGTTTATAACATATTTTATAACAATAACAATTAAGTTTAAAAAAGAGTTTTTTCACCATATACGTATATTTCATAGTATAATATATTACATGGTGAAAACTTTATTTTGTTGTTATAAAACAAGTTATCCATAAACAATGTCACTGTATTGAACAACTTGATAAAGAACGTACATAAAATGGTGGATTAATTGTTACTTTACTTGTATGTTAGTTTTTTTAGGAACATGAGTTCCTATAGGTATGTACACCTCATTTTGTTTTAACAAAACAGTGACGCCTCTCATCCGCCTTGGAAAATACATGTAGTACCATTTGTTGTATAAGTATATATTTGATAAAAGTTGAGATATATTGCAGAATTCTGTTTATTTTGAAAGCATGTGACATATTTTGACGATTTAAACTGTAAAACTAACAAGTATGATAATTAAGTATTCATCCATGCCAAAGTTCATTCATAATCTGTCCAGGTAATAAGACCTACTACATACTGGAAACAGTTTCATTCACAAAAGTAGTGCCACAAACTCAGTGTAGAGAGAATACATAATGACACAGGGTCAGAAGTTGAGTACAGACGGTTTATATACAGTTCAATGTGAGTATATAAATTAAAGCGATGACGGTACTGAATTTGTTTGGGTTTTCAGCTAGTAATTACTCACTGTATGTCATGACTTTTAGAGTGATAATTGTGGTTAATTGGCTTAAAGATGTACATTTTTTCAAGACTATATACTTGACCCTCAAATTCTAATTCATAATGATGATAACACCCCTTTTGAGAATTTGTTCATGAACTGATCATGTTCATGGACGGTTCATGAAGTTTCATTAATTGCTCATCAAAGTTCATTAAATGTTCATCAATGTAATTCATCAATAGTTCATGAACGTAAATTTCACAAACTGTTGATCAACTGAAGTCCGTGAACAATTCATGGAATTTCACAAACATTTAATAAACATCATACATTCACGAAATGTACATGAACTTATTCTTGAATTGTTCTTCAAAGGTTCATTAGAATAATTAATAAATAACTCATGAACCTTATGAAAAACACCTTCAGGTAAAGACTGCCTAAGGTTCCTGAATTAGTTCATAAACATTTTTTTTCAAGAACTTTATCAGACAAAGTTCATTATCCAAATGTACAATTTGTAGGTCGTGAATACATTTCATGAACTATTCATGAATAAGCTCATGAGCTTTTTGTGAACTGTTCATCAAATTGTCGACAGGGACAGGCCTTTAATCTTTTAAGGATGGTTTTATTTAACACATTTACACTTTGTTCTTGACAGTACTCTCAGTGCTTTGATTTTAAAAAAGAACAACAGTTAAAATTATGGAAGGGAATATCCGCCAGTACATGCATGCTGTTAAATGACAATTGCATCTTGTCTTGTTACATGCATATTGTTAAATGACAATTGCATCTTGCCTCGTTTCATTCGTTTTACACTAACTGCAACTGCCGTGTGCCTTTATGCTTCTTTCCATCAGTAAGTGGCACGTGGCTTGATTCTATCCTTACTCTATGTATATAAATTACATATTCTTGCGTGTAAATGACAAATGCATCCATTCTATTCATTATTATTATACCGACACATGCATGTTAACATCAATGATTGCAAGTTCAGGAAGGCGAAACCAATTAGCACTAAGCAGCAGCTAGCATGAACTTAAACGAATGCATTTGTAATATTCAATTCATACAATGCTGGGAACCAGATTTTTTCGGCAGTTTCCGTAAAAAGGTCAACCATGCACGGTGCGTACACAAAAAAATACTCGACGAATTAGTGTAAGTTGAGCGAAACGGGACAAAAATTGTTACTGTAGAATTTGTAGCCATTGGTCATCGATGTCAATACATCGTTTCAAAAGCAGCAGATACTATATTGGTGGAGGTGAAGGTAAGTCCACAGTAAGTTTTATCCTAAAATAACAGTTATTGTGTACTCTGTCATGTGAAATTATTTTTTAGTTATTGCTGTTGTGTGAGGAGAATTTTATTTCTATCAGGGATCTATATAACAATGTTATATAGCATACCTGTTCATATACAGTTAAACCTGTGAACAAAGGCTATCCTTGGAAAATACATAATTGGCGTTAATTACCAAGTTCATGGCATTTATTTGGATGTCATTTTGTTTTAAGCAATCAATCACATTTTAAAATAATGTTCAATATGAAAGACCTACACTAAAAAGAACAGTTTTAAATTGTTCATTTGCATCAACATTCATTTGTGTTATTCATATATCAGTACAGTTGAGTACAAGTGACTGTATAGTATATCACATTCCCATCATGTTTCAGTGTTGCTCCCTGTATTTAGATATTGTGTTTCATTTTGTACCACACAAAAATGATGTAAATATCACTAATCACAAACAGTTCCATTACAGTATGGATAAACATAAATATTGGTATTTGAATGTGTCTGTCTATTTATTGCAGGTATAAAACATTAAAGAAAAAAACAAGCTGGTGATAGTCGACAGATATGGAGGTATTTTGATGCATGGAGGATATGTTTGCTAGTGATCCAACAGTTATTTCTACCTCAGTTGTGTCTTCTATCACAACTTCACCAAGGGTATCCGCTCCATTGTTGATTCTTCTCAAATCAATGAGAAAGATGCGTTAAAGGATGAGCAGCCAATATACTTTTTCCCCTGAGTTAAATGAAAGGACCAACCATATAGCTTTGATGATGACACTCCTAGATGGTTTGAGATATTTCAAGAAGAACATAGACATATATGCACAATGTGAGGATAGCTTAGGACACAATTAAGGTGTGTGTCTACCTTGAAAACACTAGTCATCCTACTTGAATCAAAGGATAGATAAAATACAACAATTATCATTTTTTTCATTTGTCTATTTATTATACTGTTTATTTATGTATTTCTGTAAACAATAAATTCAGTAACCAATTGAATCATGTCTCAATTTTAACAATAAACATTATTCATTATTGTCAATTAGTACAACTAATTGAAATATAACTGACAACCATAATAATTGCACATGTCTTCCAATGCTTCACTGTTAACAATGAGACTTAATGAGGTGAATTAATTAGTCATTACAGGAACATGTATTTTGGACTACAGTCAAGACTTTGAACTTAGGCCATCCTTGGGAAATAGAAAATTTGGCCTATATTGACAGATGGCTTTTATTCAGGAGTTATTTTGTTCTAAATGATAAATGACGGTTTAGAAATAATGACCTTTTATTCACAAGGTGACCTTTATTTGGAGGTTTGACAGTATCTAGATATTTAACATTTGTACAATTGACAATATTGACTGAAAATTTGCATTTATTATTAAGTAATAATTAACATGAAGAACCTAGAATATTGATCAATTCAAATACAAAAATATCTTTACAAACAATTTAGAAATTACATTGACACTAATAGACTGATGCTTACAAATGATGAATAATTAATTCACATGTATTACTTATTATCATGAATTTGCATTTACATCAAATAAGTCAACTTCTTAGAAAAAACATAAAATATAGCTTCAACTTTAAATTTGCTCAGTTCTAAAATTTCTTTAAATATTACACTATGCAATTTGTCTGTGAATATAGTGTGATTTATAACTTCTGATATACATGAAAATTAAATATCTTCCTAGATGTAACTCTTTACTTTATTCTAAGGATCACGGATACAAAATTTATTTATTCATTTAAACATTAGCTATGTATACTGTATAGCTGTTGACCAAAATGGAAATAAAGGTTTATTTTAACTTGTTTGTGTTATCCTTTATATAATACATGTATGTCTAACATGGCTATACACATGTTTCTTGTAATATATGTATATTTTCTTTAAATGTATGCCAGTTTATTAACACATTGTAATTTGTATATTGAAAAAAATCTAACTAAATACTTTTTACATCATAACGAGAGCTTAATAGTAGAGTTTAGTAGTATAAGATTTAATAAGTTATGCAAATTATATTTTCAATTGCACACATATTTTATAAACAAAAAACAACAACAGATACTTGTAAGTCATTATGGCAATGTGCTGTCACAAATAACATATAGATGGAATGCATGTGTATCTTTTCCTAAATATTCTATGAGTCACAAAATTCTGCAGGTCCTGTGATGTGAATAATATGAATATATAACTTCTGCATATAAATATATATATACTTCCATCTTAATATTACATATACGGTATATATAATACCTATGTAATGTTTATTATGTTTTATTACTAACTTCCACCTATGTAGAAACAATTTTGTCAGGAAAGCCACTTTTTGAGAAAACCCATTTGCGATATCTTCGTGTACCAGTCTGGCCAACATATCATTGAGTATAAACTGATTAGCTCCACCACCAAAACACACACTAGCTAAAAGTCTTCTGTCCAGGCTGATTGACTGTACATGTACCACTGTGAGTAGTCCAACCATTGCCAATATTGACTGAAAATTGAAGACCATTGACATTAATTAGGTTTATTTTATAAATATCATCAAAAGAAGTATGTTAGGCAATAGGTAATTGAAAAGTTAATCATTCTCATAATATTATTCTTGATAGCAAACATATTTTCACATATGCAATTATTTCTGTAATAGGGAGGAGGAAAATAATGTAGTACCCAATGCGGGGCTCGAACACGCAACCTCCTACTTGCATGTCAGATGCTCTACCAACTGAGCTAATCAGGCTGTGAATATCTCAGCCAATTTATAAAATTTAATACAATATACCACACAGCTACATTCCTCCTTCCTTTTTATTCAAAGTAATTAATTGCGATAACTATAGGTTCTTTTGACTAACTCAGCTAGCCTTTGCTTCACCCTTGGTGCTAGTCTCATCCTAGTCACGGCACCAAATGTAATAGCAGGAAATTTAAATTAAAATTTAATGTCCCTGATGCGGGGCTCGAACCCACGACCTCCTGCTTGCAAGATGCATTACCAATCAAACAATATACCACACCCCTACATTTCAAACAAAGTCAATAGACCGTTACATACAGGTTCAAAGTTGCGAAACAGGTTATAAACTTTTACTGCTGAATCAAATATTGCTTCTACAATTTACCCCCCCCCCTTCGTCTAAAAAATCTAAAATAAGCCCCGAACCTGAATTTGCTCCAGTTAGACCTGAGTTAATGAGAAGTAACACGGTAAATATAGGAGTAAATAATGTTTATGTAGATCTACTAAAATATTCACCTGCAACGATGTTCAGAAAAACATTGCCGTACCGCCTCGTCGTAGCACAGTTTCTTCAACATTCAACAAAATGTTATGTTCTCGCCGATCTCGGTTGGTTTATTGGATGTAACAGAAACCATTTCTAACACACTGCCACTGACATTATCGTCGAGACCGACGAGACAGCTCGATGTCTCATTAAAACAACATGTGTCATTGATATACACTTCCGTAAACATTAAAGTTTTTACTATCGCACCGTTAAACCACGGAAAATTCCGAACTTGTAAATTTTATGTCTGGAGTTGTCTCCCGTGTATAGTAATTTGCGCAAGAAGCTAAAAGTTTTATTGGTTCCCAGTCATGTACTTCATGTACCATTGTAATATCATGCTTCAACAAGAATAACGTTGAATCCAAAAAGCAGTAACAATAGCAGTTAGAAATAGTGTGAATAAACATTTCAAGATAAAGAAGGCATAACGCAGTTGTAAATTACATGCAAGAATGAACGATATATATGAAGGGAGTGTCCACTTAGCATCAAGTAATATGAAACATGAATAACGTAGCAAGCACTTGTAAGAAACCAAAAATGCAGTTGTCAAGTAGAAGAACGCATATGCAAGTAAATGACATAACATTGTCATTTAACAGCATGAATGTACTGGCGGATATTCCCTTCCATAAAAATTGCATAGTATTTTTATTGTTGCATGTAACTATGACTTTGTCAATTTATTCGTAAAACATCTAGATCCAAATCAAATGAAATACTTTTTAGTCTCATGGTTGAAAATAAACATGCACCGCACTTGCCATAATAGACAGTATATTTTAATTCGGAAGTAAAATGATTTATTCCAAAAGGAATACTTGTTCAGTTGAAATGAATATTCTGTCTTAGGTTGCAAAAAGGTAAAAATGTAAATAAAGTCTGCTGACAGTTATATATTTTTGTCCTTGGTACCAAAGTACTGATTTCCAATGTACATGTATTTGAAACTATTTAAAAAATCAGCCTGTTTCATTGCAGAGTTAAAGTCATCTAAAATAGTCTTAGTTTTCCAAGTAATGATATTCACATGCAATATTGTCACATTTAAAGTACTATTTAATGCTTTAATTAAATAATTTGAAGCAGAGTGTAGAACATAATTATGAAAACTGACAATGAACATGTCTTGATTCGTTAAAAAACGTCCCTCCCCAGTCGTAACAAAGTTGAGCAAGATATGAAGCTAGTTCAGCTGACGACCAATATAAATCGACCGCTTTGCCTTGATAATGTGTGGAATTACACGAATGGCATCCTCCTGCAATCTCATTTACCTGAAAGATGTATCATTTGGAAAAGAAATATTTGATCGGGCATCTCTACATCCAAATCTGAGTCATACTTCATGAAATGTTGAGGGCGTGTAAGGAGCTAACACAAACAACCTAATCTATATTATATTATGTAACATCATTTATTACTTGTTATTTTATGTCAGACCATGATTTAATTTGAAAATAATGCTGGCACTTCATTTCATGTATATGGAAGTATTTATTATTGAAGCATTATTTAAAACTGTCGATGAAGGATTCCAAATTACTTACAATAATGTTATCTGTGTATTCACCTGCTAATATAATGTACTCCAGAAGTTCGGAACTGAGTTTAGTGTACCCTCCAGGTGCCCCTGGATCTGGACATTGATCACATGTGTACCTTAATACATATAACAACATTAAATATATATAAGTACCATCGTTGAAAAGAGACCATCGGGCTGTCTATTATGAATATGTGCGAAAATAGTATAATCGTCAATTTGAAATGATTCAAATGATTAGCATGCTTGGTAAGTTATTTCATTGAAGACATACTTCCAAAATAAACATTGCAGTCTATTCACAACTCACAACAAAAATCATGGTTATGCCCTTTTATTGACCATACTGAAAATGGTCTTCAGTACACCTGGTTTGATTGTATTTTATTCAAAATTAATTCAAATATTAATTACAAGTGCATATGTATCATAAATTATTTACTTTGAGTATCATTTTGTATTATATAACATATAAAATAAACATACGTAGAACGTGCTGCCTTTTTTTTCCATTACAAACATCTTTAATATTATTGTAGGCATCAGCATTGTCCTCGACCTCAAGAAAATGCAAATGTTTATCCCGTAGCTTTATCCTTCCAGTATCTGCCATTTCTTTTATCCTACAGCCAAAGCTTTCTGAAAGTATTAACTGACATGTATCAATTTTCATTGGCATTTTGACTTAATTATCATTACATCATTATTCTTTTGGTAATTAGTTACCAAAGTGTGCTTTGTTTACAAAAGAACTTGGTGCAAAACAATTTACATTCTTTAACTAAATAATGAAGTAATCTAATCATACGCGTAGAAGTGCAGAGTATAAGATTCATAACACTAATGTAATTCTGTAATTCATTTTTGGTAATGCACTTTGTTTCATTCAAATAATAAATAGTGTCTTGAGCAGAACTCGATTAAATACATACCATGCAAAATATTTATGTATGAAACTTGAAATTAAGTTAGATGACAATGAGTAGAACTATTTTGAAATATTGCCTTTTATTTAGTTTAAAAGATAAATTTTATGCGGACCATTAATCCACATCTGTTAAATGTATGAATTGAAACCTAAAAATAAAATTAGAAGGCAATGTGATGAAGTTCAGAGTTCTAGGCCACGAATCTATATATGTCATGTCAGCTTGACTCTTATTGTGCAAGAAATAAAATAGTTTAAGGTTTTATAATCAATGTCAAGTAACATACGGTTTGAACACGAATCAACATCCGGCACATACTGAGCCAACAGAAGTATCGTTAGCGCACACAGCAGGCTGATAGCGAACATGATTGTCAATTGTTGGGATATGGAAATTTGTCCTGGAAATGGAAACACTCCGTTGTTATGTTGCCAAGACGCGCTTTAAAGATAGACATTCTCACTTGAAGATCAGACATGTATTCTATTCGATTAGTATCAATATATACTACCCTCAAACTTGAATCTTTGAAATACACCTCTGTAATGTAATAGAACTGTGTACATTATTTCTAAAGTATAAACTTATAATTATGACCTCTGAAAAGTATTTCTATCTTCTTAGTTTAGGTTTCATGAATAAAATAATAGGCATTTAATTATTTATAAGTATTCATTTATAATAATATTATAGATTTAAACAAAATGTACTGTAGCTTACATTAAGTCAGAATGGTAGGTTCTACCCAACTGAAATTGTCTGCCCAGTTTGAAAAACTGTGTATTTTATGGCCACAAAAAGACACACGAAAAGAATTGATTTCAAGATTAAGGACATTTATTCTTTTATTTTTCTGGTTACACAATAAGAGTTGCTTTCAGTCAAATTGTAAAACATCCCCAATAAAACAAATATTACGGTAAACAACATTGAAGAAAAACAACAGCACAGATGTTTACGAAAAAGCATGGTGCAAATACAACTAAATGTGGAAATCATATAATCATCTATGTTTCAGTAAGCATCAAGATAACAAGACGTTTCTGGTAGATATGTTTTTGCTTGCGAACATAATGCAGATTGTTTCGTAAACCAGATGTGTTTATATTTATAGCATATATCAAATAACAAAAGTATTATCATAAATATACATAAATCACACAGGCGCTTATTGTTTACCTCAAACTATTAATTAATGCATGATTTAAATAATTAGTTATCAGGAATATTAATTACTAAATACAATGATTTAGCATGACATCAAAAATCGAATTACAAATGTCTTCAAAACAAATAAAAGTCAGCTACACTACTCTTATCATCGTAAACTGCAATAAGATTTTTACGCATGTCATTTTGGCAGTTTTCCTTTTTATTTAAGGAAAGATGATACATCATGTACATTATTTAGGAAAGAATATACATCTTACGATGTATATATACACCATTTAAGAAAAATATACATGGCACATGTTTGTCATTTAGGAAAGAATATACATCATACAAGTACATCAGTTAGGAAAGAACATACATAAAACATGTACATCATTGAGGAAAGAATATACATCGCACATGTACATCTTTTAAGAAAGAATATGCATCATTTATGCAAGTTCAGAGACTGTTGCTGTATTAAAGTAGTATATATCAAGCTCAGAGTCTGTTGTTGCACTACAGTAAATCCCAAGTTCAGCGAACGTTGCTGCATTAAAGTAAATATCAAGTTCAGAGATTGTTGCTGCACTAAAGTAAATATCACGTTCAGAAATTGTTGCTGCACTAAAGTAAATATCAAGTTCAGAGATTTTTGCTGCATTAAAGTAAATATCAAGTTCAGAGATTGTTGCTGCACTTAAGTAAATATCAAGATCAGAGATTGTTGCTGTACAAAAGTAAATACCGAAATCAGAGGCTGTTGCTGCACTTAAAAATAAATCCTCATAAAGCAACCATTTCAACATAAAGACCATCTCACTGTAAAATTACCAATGATTTGGACATGTTTTCAACATTTCGTGTATTTGTAAACTTGATGAGGAGACAGCATCAGTATTAAGTCCATTTTATTAAGTCCATTTTACTTGTATTTGGTCCTAATGATGGACTTAATATCAAGGTTTTACTGTATATGTTTATGATATGGTTTGATTTAGGAATGTTTTCTGAATGGAGAACATGTAGAGATGATGTCTAACAAAATGTTGTCATTATTTGCTGAAATACGACCCAATGCTGTGGCTCTCGTCGATGCCTTTGATTTCCACGACAAAATATTACAAAGTTGTATTGTCAAGTATATGAAGCCCTGTATGAATATGCCTTAAATTCACCATTAAACAAAACAGATGTGAGTTCATTTTGTCTTTAATAGATTCTGATAGATTACCCATAGTGCAATGGTACATGTATGTACTTATGTCTTAATTAGTTTAATGTTTTTACTTCTTGGGGTGATGTTTTTCTAAATAATTTTGTTCAGTTATCTTCATGTTTTGTCACATGTAACAAGAATTTGGACAGGATGGAAATAACGAAGATTTGCATGCTCGTGTATACATGTGAGAAGCAATTTCTTAGATGTGTATGTATATATTTTATTGTCATTGTGTTGTTGTATGGGAGTACTTGGCAATCAGCTGATATTTTCAAGTTTACAAGTTTATTCAGAATACATTGTTAATACATGTGCATAGTCTTTGTTACGATAAAAAATGATACTTGAACAAGCAAGAAGAACGAAATAAATATATACATGTAATAATGATGACAATAAGTTCAATAAGGATATACAGAACGAGTAAGTAAATAAATAGTATTGCTGTTTCAATGCGAAAGAATCTATATTAGTGTAAATTATACTAACGTCTACAAAAACACCTCATCATAAAAGTGCGATAACTTAGTACATATAAACGATATATAGGCCACTTTCTAAGTACCATAGTATTTTTCTTCTGTAACATAATGAAGAATGAAATTCCACCTCAGTCCTTCGTGTTTGCTTAAAGCCCCGTTAGCTTTTTAAATTTAGTAATACAGAACAATAAATGTAATGATAGTAAAATGTAAGAAATATTTTCTATTTGCTCTAAAACATATTTACACAATGCCTTTCTTTAGCCACATCTTGTAAAAATGTTGTTAGACACTTTTTCTTATTTTTTTGAAATACCATTAAAAAACAACAACACTGTGCTCTATTTCTATATGTACTTCGTGATTAAAAAAGAAAATTTAGGAATGTTTTTATTGCAAGTAAAAGTCAATTTCACTGATAAGACATCTTTCTAAGTGAAATAAGACTTACTTTAATTTTAACATCCAAAATGCTAATGGGGCTATAAGCCATGGCCCAATGCGCCCGTGCGCCCCGTGCACTTTCCCTACGTGGTTATGTCGGCCAAAATTGCACATGTGTATACAGTAACGATTATTGATTTATAACAAAGTAGGCAAGCAATATTTGGAAAATGTCAATTTTCAAAATGCCAAGGCTAAATAACAAAGAAAGAGCATGAATTTTAGTCATGCTTGAAGGTGGACTTTCTCAATTCACGTGACTAGACGCTTGAACTTTCAAGATCGACAGTAGCACGTCTTGTTTGACGGGTAAACGCAACAGTGAGCTTGTCTGATAGACCCCGACCCGGTGCACCCCGTGTGACAGGACAATTTCATCCGTCTGATGCTTATTTACACTCAAGTGACAAGTGATATATGTAGAAGTTAGAACTATTCCCAATCTCTATTTCTAAATCACAAAAACATGTATGTCGTAAGAAGTTAATCAAATATGGCCATACAAAGGGGATGATGCGTTCTTTTGGACGTCAGTATATTTAACATAAGATACCCTATTATACTATCAAAGATAAAGGTGACAATTTAACACATTTAGTTTACAACGAATAGTATTGTAATTGTTCTTTTGAAAACACCAGTTCTTATTAAATTCAAAACTTTATTTATGAAAAAAAAATAATGAATTAATATACTCAGTTATGAATGTATACTGTCCGATTGAATATTCAGTTTGCTATAAAGTTAGACTATTTCTTACATGTTTATTTTCAATTCTAAACACAGTCCTCAATATTCACATTTTACAAATATCCTCCACACGTGTGTTTACAAAGTAGCCTAAACAAACATGGAAGAAAATTCACTGTGTGAAAGTTGAGGACTGTGTTAAGAATTGAAAATAAACATGGAAAAACATTTAATAATGAAAATTTAAAATATGGAAACACTCAATGACATATTGAAGTTATTGTTGGACATTGTAGTTTAAATTAGTTTAGATATTATGATACATTATTTTGGCAAATGGAATTAGCATAAGTTCAGGTGAGAATTGTAGATGCTTGTTAGTCATCAAATATTATTTTACTGGTGCAGAAATGTACATTTAATCATTAGCTATTGATAAATACTCATTTCAGTTATGTACTTTCAGTAATTATTAAATAATGCCATTTCATTAGGATGCATAGCTAAAATGTCAGACGGCCATTTTGTCACAACTTTGATTCACCTTAACAGGTTTATTTTCCTACAAGTTATCAGGACATGTGCTGTCATGCGCAATCTATATCAATAATATGGCAAATTAATTATCCTATCAATTATGCATTTAACATACAAAGGACCTCACTGAAGTTCATTGTATGGACTTGATGCAAGAGGGACTTCTCAGAATGTCATTGTATACCTTTTATGTACAAGCGGTGTATCATACATGTTTCATAAATACTTATAGAGACTGGTAATGGATGTGGCACACATGCAATGTGTATGACTTATCAGATATGTATATGTATGTGCCTTTATGATATCAAGTGTCTCTTAATTGTTTTATCATTATGTGTATGAGAATCTGATGTATTTTGAATGTTCATGTATGAAACCAATTGAATTGTTCTAAATCCTGTAATATTGATATATAAGAGATTCACAAGCAAATAGTTCGTTTTTTGCATGATTTCTTCTTTTACTTCTACGAATCGTTTCAACACTTTGTTGGCTAAATGTTTAAAAAGGTCGCAGCAGGTCTTACACTACTATCAACATTTGACAAACACTGTCAGTTTTCCTCTAGCAATAGACACAATTTGTAAATTAAGATTTGTCTAGTGTCAGAATATTTTACATGCCTAAGTGTAACGAAACTGTACGGAACAAGTTCTGTGGTTTCAAAATAACAACAAACTCTGACCAGTTTCTTACCAAACTTTCCCTATCAATGTCAACAAACAATGTTACTATATGAACCCACTTCCTAGAGAATTTTACTCTCTGTCAGTACAATACTTTTATGTTTTGAATTTGTTATAATTATTATATTTGATAAAATGGTAGATAAATTGTTACTTACTTGTGGGTTAGGTTTTTAAAATATGAACAATAGTTATAAGTCCATAGTACTTTTTACTGTTTCATATAATTATGACAAAATTGGTGAAACATCTAGATCCGAATCAAATGAAATATTTGTTAGTCTGGTGGTTGAAAGTCAACATTATTTATATTCACCATATTTGCCATGATACAATTTATTTTAAATTAAAAGTAAAATTATCTAAGACCAACAACTTATTCTTCCGAAAGGAATACCTGTTCAGTTTAATGTTCTAACTTAGGTTGCAAAAAAAGTTCAAAATGTAAATGAAGACTAGTACCAGATAATTTTTCTATGTACTGTGTACTAAAGCACTGTTTTCAAAAGTATTCTAAACTACTTGAAAAAAATCAGCCTGTTTCATTGCAGAGTTAAAGTCATCTTAAATAGTCTTAGTATATCACAATCAGTGATGTTCATACGCAACATTGTCACATTTATAGCACTATTTGATACTTTGAAGCAGAGAGTAATACATTATTATTCAAACTGACAATGAGCATTTCTTGCTTTGCGTAAAAACGCCCCATCCCAGTCGGTACAAAGTTGAGAAAGATATTTAACTAGCTCATTTGTCGACCAATGTACTAGTATGTCGACCGCTTTGCCTTCATAATGTGAGGAATTACACGAATGGCATCCTCCTGCAATCTCATTCACCTGAAAGATATACCATTTGTAATAGAAATATGTGATCGAGCATCTCTACATCCAAATCTGAGTCATACTTCATGTACAATGTATGTGGAACAGTTGTAAGACGTGTAAGAAGCTAACACAAACAGCCCACCCATTCTATTTTCTATTATGTGATGTCATTTATTACTTGTTGTTTTACGCCAGACCATTATTTAATTTAAAAAATGCGAGCGCTTCATTTCATGTATATATTTGTATTTAAATTACTTACAGTAATTTTATATTTATATTCGCTTTCTAATATGATGTACTCTAGAAGTTCAGAACTGAGTTTAGTGTACCCTCCAGGTGGCCCTGCATCTAAACATCTACCACATGTGTACCTTAATGGATACATATAAAAACAATATATGTATATAATTACCACAGCTGCAAAGAGACAACTTAGGTGTCTGACAATTATGAACATTTGCAAAAATAGAATATTCATCAATTTGAAATAATTCAAATAATTAATTATTCAGTTATTAAGTAGCTATAAAGCTTTATAATACTTGTTATAAGACAAATGTTTTCAAAAAAAAAGATGAAGCATGTTATTTCAATGAAGACAGGCTTCTAAAATAAACACGTGCAGTTTATTCACATCTCACAACAAAAACATAGGTCAATCCTTTTTATTGACCATACTGAAAATGGTCGCCAATACACCTGGTTTGATTGTATTTCATTCAAAATTAATTCAAACATTAATTACAAGTGCATCTGTATTGTAAATGATTTACTTTGGGTATGATTTGTATTATATAACAGATAAAATAAACATACACAGAACGTGCTGCCATTTTTCCACTACAAACATCTCTGATATTATCGTATGCAGAAGCATTGTCCTCGAAATCATATAAACGCAAATGTTTATTCCGTAGAGTTATCTTTCCATCTTCTGCCATTTCTTTTATCATGCAGGCAAGTTCTCCTAAAAGTAGTTATTGTCATGTTTTTCAAAATTTCATCCAGTCAGTGGCATTTTGATTGAATTATTATCATTACACCATTATTCAAAATTCTTGTGGTGATTAGTTAACGGTACATGTAGTTAAAAATCACACCATTGTTCTTTACAAAAGAACATGGTGCAAATTAATTTACATCATTTTTACTGAATAATGAAGGGAACGAATTATACTTAAAAGTGAGCAATTAATTCCAGTTTTGATCCATGAGACATCCTTATCTTATCAAAAGGATTGTGCATTTGTGGATATTAACAAATTGTAAATAAATGTTTTTATAAATTTGCTGGCTTTATTTATGCACACGTTATTTTAAATTTTCTATTGATGAACAGAGCCCATCTGTGTGAATTGTTAAGCAATTATTATTAACCACCCTTCGCAAAAAGGGGAGGGGCCGTATAGTAATGGTCCCCATCCGTCCGTCTGTCCGTAACTCCTAAATCATTTGTGATATTTAGTTGAGATTTATGGTAAAGTTAGAGGGCAATGAACAGAAGTGCAGAGGATAAGGTTCATAACGCTAATGTAATTCTGTAAATCATTTTTGGTATTGCACTTTTTTCCTTCCAATGATAAATTTTGGAGCACAACTCGATCAAGTGCAAGATTTTTATGTATGAAACTACATGCATGTATAAAACTTGAAATTAAGTTAGATGGCAATCAATAGAAATATTTTGAAATATTGCCCTTTTCTTAGTTTAAGATGTCGGAATTTTATGAGGACCATTATTCAAAAACCATTAAAGGTATGAATTGAAACCTAAAATAAAATCAGAGAGCAATAGTTCTAGACCCGAACCTCTATATGTCATGCCAGCATAGCTCTTGTTACATAAGAAATAAAATAGTATAAAGTTTTGTAATCATTGTCAAGTAACTTACGGTTTGAACACGAATCAACATCCGGCACATACTGAGACAACAGAAGTATCGTTAGCGCACACAACAGACTGATAGCGAACATGATTGTCAATGGCTGTGATATGGAAACTCGTCATGTAAATAGAAACTGATGCCCCGTTGTGAAGACTTCTTGAAAAGAGAGACAATCAGAGAAGTTATTATCAATATAATACTATCCTCATAATGAAACTTATCTTGAAATACACTTCTGTTTACCTATACCAAGTAATAGAACTATTTTTCAAACTTTAAATTCAACTTATAATTATAACTCTGAAAAGTATTTTTATCATCTTAGTTTAGCTTTCATGAATCAAATAATAGGCATTTAATAATTTGTAGGCATTCATTCATAATAATGTTAACACATTAAAACAAAATCCACCGTGGCTTACCTGACGTCAGAATGGTATGTACTCTCAACTAGGTTCTACCCAACTGTCCAGTTTAAAAACTATGCCTTTCATAGGCAGAAAGAGACATGCGAAAAGAATGGATTTCAAATGAAGAAAATTTATTCTTTTATCTCTCTGGTTACGCAATAAGTCTGATAGTTCCATTGTCATCATGACACCAAGAGTTGCTTTAAGTCATATTGCAAAACCGTCCTCAATAAAACAAATGCTGCGGTAAACAACTTTGAAGACAAACAACAACACAAATGCTCCTGCAAAAACATGGTGCAAAGACGACTAAATATTGTAATTAAATAGTAATCAATGTTTCAGAGAGCATCAATGTGTGTGCGTCTGTAGATATGGTGATGCTAGAGTTTAAATAATAAAAGTTACTTCATAAACAATAGGTCAAAGTGTGTATCAATTTGATACTTTCTTGATATATAATTATAAAAACGTGTCATTTGTCAATGAAAATAAAGACGCAAAAATATAAACATTTATAAAGCAACTCATGACAAGATTAACTTTATTCCCATTAATATTACAATATGAAAGAATCACTGTTCAAATGTTTTATGTGGTGTTAATGATTAATGAATTAAAACAATCAGAAAAAAACATTAATAGCGCAAAACAAAACACGGCATTGTATTTGAAGTATTATACCTTATGTTACACGATAAACATGTGCAATGTTAAAACTGGCATCATGGATTAATACAAAGTGTAAATCTGTAATACATCAATTAATTTCCAGCATTAAAAATAAAATGGAAGTTTCTAGTCTGTATGAAGGTGAGGACCAAGTGGCCCTGAGCGTTTATATTCACCTTTCGCGAGATCCTTAAGGGCTTTTTCATGTCTTTTATATCATCTCAATGTTTGGTATTTTTATATATTTCGCATAAGCACATTGTTTTAAGTACTTAAGTACAGCAGTATACTTATTGTTTGTTTGTTTGTTTGTTTGTTTGTTCATTATGTTAGAGGAGCATCTGTTTTCGTGTCATTTTATGAATCTTGCAACACAACATTACGACCTTTGATGAACGGAGAACTGAAGTGTTAAATGTGATTGAAGCAAAAGTGTAGAAACATACAAATACAGTATTAAATATGTCAAGACCTATGCTGTCATGTGCAATCTACTTATAAACTACTTCAATTATATGGCACTTAATTACCCTATCAATTATAAATTTAACTTATAAAGGATGTCACAGAAGTTCATTGTATATATTTCATGTAAGCGGGATTTCTCAGAATGTCATTGTATAAATTCATTGAACAAAGAGTGTATCAAATGTTGATTGCATTAATATATCAAATATATATCAAAGTGCTTGTTGTGTTTCATATACTAAACTCTGAACACAATATTTTGAAGGATATAATTTGTTCACAATGCTATAAGCATGTACTGTGACTTATAGTATCTCTAGCTTAATCATATAAATTATCATTTATCATGAAATAAATTATTATTTGGATTTTAATGTTCAAAGTGTGTGATTTTTTAAAGCTGCTGGGCAGGGGCGCACGGGGCACTTGGTGGGTCCAGCCCCTCACGAAATATTGATATTTAAAGACTGTTCGGAGAAATTCATGGTAGCTAGGATTAATGGGTTACTAATATTTTAAAGTTTATGTAAATCATTTATATAACTGAATGATTGATAAAAAACATTTTCGGCAAAATTTGAAAAACGTGTTTCATAGATACTTACAGACATGTGTTATGTATATGTATGACTTGACAGATATACGGTGTTTCAAATTATGTAATACCATTACGACAGTTTATACCTTTTGATTGCATCAGCCGTTTTTCTTGATTGAAAAAAAACGACTTCAAAGGAGACGCATACAAACAGATGTTCTACCAAATGACGTTGAGTCTTTGTTTTAGGTTTTCGGCTGTCTTCTTATCGGCTGTCACAAACGGAGTGCGTCATTTAAATCTCTAAATCTAGCCTTAGCATTTGAAGCTTGGTGAATATACAACTTTTAGGATAAACCTTACTGCATTGTTCACGCAACAGTAACTGGGGACAAAGGCTCTCGAAGTATAACTGACTGATTTGTGTACCTTGCTTAGACGTCGCCATTTTAGAAAACAAACGTTGTAGTAAGTGACGACAAAACGTGAACGTGACTTTAAGTTTTCTCGAATTTTGACGTTCATCAAAGATTTGTGAGTCTCACAATTCCAACGGTATTTTAATCAAATCAGCTCATAAAGAATTGTAGTCTCCATATGGAATCCTAATGGCGTCACATATTATGAAACATCCTGTATGTACATGCATGTGTCTTAATGATAACATGTGTCTCTTAATTGGTATATATTTATATGTATTTAGAATTATCTGTATGAAACCAAGTGAATTGTTTAAGTCATGTTATATTGAAATATGAGTGTTTTACAATGTATTTCCTGTCTTTTGCATGATTTGGTATTTTATTTCAACGAAGGTCGTACTCTTCTATATAAATTTGACAAACATTGTCGATTACCTCTAAGAATAGGTTTTTGTCGATTGTCCTCTAAAAGAGGTTGAATTTGTTGACTAATACCTTCTCTGATAAATAAACGATTTATACATGCCCAAGGTTTGTAGTTTTAACATGACAACAAACTCTGACCAGTTTCTTAACTCACTTACCAAACCAATGTCAACAAACAATGTTACTATATGAAACCACTTCATAAAGAACTCTCTGTCGGTACAATAGTATCATGTTTTGAAAAGGTAACATTACCGTATATTTGATAAAACTGTATATTAATTGTTACTAACTTGTTGGTTGGGTTGTTAAAAAAAAGAACAACAGTTTAAAGTCAATAGTATTGTTTATTGTTGCATGTGATAATGACATTGTATATATCATTCGCAAAACATTTACACCCAAATACTTGTTGCTAGTCACATGGTTGAAAGTAAACATTATTAATATACACCACACTTTCCATGATATTGTTTAGTTTGAGTCAAAGGTAAAATGAGTTAAAATTTTATTCACTTATTTTTCCAAAATTATTTCTATGTTCAGTTCAATGTTCTGATACCGGTTTGATAATTTATTTAAAGTACTGTGTAAATAATTATTTTAAATTACTTGACAAAACCAATTGATTTCATTGCACAGAGTTCAAGTCATCTAAAATTGTTTTAGTATGTCACAATCGATGTTGTTAATATGCAACACCCTCACTATTAAAAACACTACTTGATGCTTCAATTAAATGATTTGAAGCAGAGTGTAAAACATTACTATGGAAACTGACAAAGAACATGATCACCTTCCTTCATACCTTTCCCTTCCAACTTGTTACAAAGGGCAACCAGTTTGTCATCTTCTTTATCTGACAACTTAAGTCGATCTATTTCCACCGCTTTGCCCTCATAATGTTTGGATTTACACTCATGACAACCTCCTGCAATCTCGTTCACCTGAAAGTATTTACCATTTGTGAAAAAACATATAAGATTAAGTATCTCAATCTAAATATACATATCTGCCTATGTAAAACAGTTTTGGAAACGAAAGCAAAATGCCGCTTCTTTATTCTCTTAGGTAACATAATTACTTGTGATTTTACGTCAGATCAATAATTTATTTAAATACATTTGAATACTTCATTCCATGAAAATGTTATATTTAATCATAAAATTGTTGTTGAATGATTCAATGGAACTTACAAAAAGGTATTTTGTGCGCGCGCTTGCTTCTATAATGTACTGCAGAAGCTTGGAACTGAGATCAGTGGACCCTCCAGGTGCTGGATCTTCACATGCTTTGCATGTGTACCTTTGCAACAATAAATATAAAATTAACACAATTGAAAAGAGACCACCTAGTGTCAATTACAATAAAATACAAAAATACTGAATTCATCAATTTGAAATAAAACAACTGAATGATATTTAAGTTATTAAGTAGCTATAAAACTTGGGAAAATTGTTGCAAGATATTATACTCTTTGAATAAGAGATAACATGATTTTCAAGTTGAAGTTATTTCAATGAAGACATAATTCCAAAACTACGGAAACCCTGATTTAACCCTTTTATTGACTTCACTGAATAAGGGCTTCATGTGCCAGATTTTACTTAATTTCACAAAAAAACATTCATACATTAACAACTGCATTTGTTTCATAAATGATTACTTTAGATATTATATTTATTATATAACAAAAAAGATAAACATACGCTGAACGTGATGCACTTTTCCCATTACAAACGTCTTCAATATTATTGTAGGCGTAAGCATTGTCATTTTCCACAGATGAATGTTCTTTAGATAGCGTTAAGTTTCTATCATCTGCCAAACCTTTTATCATGCAAGCATTCTTTTCTGGAAGTAGTTTAGGTATGTATTTCAAAATTTCATCCGAGTTCAGTGGCATTTTGTTTAATTATTATCATTACATCATTATTCTTGAGATAATTAGTTACTTGATTAGTGTGTTTTGTCTACAAAAGAACATGGTGCAAAATAGGTTCAAAATAACTTAAATCAATTTTTACTAAATTGATATACTATTAACAAACAATTATTTTCATTTTGTCATAATTATTGGTTATAAATCAAACCCTGCCAAAAGGAGAGGGGTCGTATGGTAATGGTCTCTATCCGTCAGTCTGTCCTTAACTCCTAAACCATCTATGATATTTATTTGAAACTTATGGTAAAGTTAAAGGACACTGGATAAAAGTGCAGAGGATAAGATGCGTTACTCTACTATAATTATTTTTTTCGATATAGCGCTATGTTTCATTTAAATGATAAATTTTGTCTGCTTGAAATTAAGTTAGATGGCAATGAGTAGAAATATTTTGATTGTTTAGTTTAAAGATAAAATTTCTACGGACCAGTATCCCATAACCCATAAAGATATTAACTTGAAACCTAAAAATACAATTAGAATAAACTAGTATAAGGTTTTGTAATCAAAGTCAAGTAACTTACGGCTTGAATCATCATCCGGAACACTCTGGGCCAGCAGAAGTGTTGTTAGCGCACACAATATGCTGATAGCGAACATGGTCGTCATTGTTGTGATTCGGAATCTAGTCCTGGAAATGGCAACACACGGTTATCTTGTGGTCAAGACAACCTGTAAAAAAGATCAATCTAACCTGAAGACCAGACAAGTTTTCTATATGAATATTTGCAATATATACTACGCTCAAAATTGAAACCTATCTTGATATACACTTCTGTTTACCATTCCCAGGTAATAGAACTATGTACATTATTTTTATACTATCAGTTCAATTTATAATAATGACTACTGAAGGATATTTCTATCTTCTTATTTTAGCTTTTTCAATCAAATAATAGACACTTTATAAATAAGCATTCATTCATAATAATATTACCGGTAATACAAAAATTGGATTTCAACATAATACATTGTGGCTTACCTTAAGTCAGAATGGTATGTACTCTCTGCTTAGTTCTACCCAACTGAATTGTCTGTCCAATTTGGAAACTAAGCCTTTTATAGGCAGAAAGAGACACATACAAAGAATAGATTTCAGATTAAGGAGATTTACTCTTTCATCTCTCTGGTTACACAATACGTCTGACAGTTCCATTGACATCATGACACAAAGAATGTCTTTAAGCCAAATTGTAAAAACATCCGCAATATAACATATACTGCGGCAAACAACATTGAAGACAAACAACAACACAAAAGGTCCTGAAAATATATGGTGCAAATAAAACTAAATATGGAAATTACGTAGTAATCTATGTTTCGTAGAGCATCAAGGAACTATTGATAGATATATTTTACTAATATTTACATAATGCAGGATGTTTCATAAACCAGATGTGTTTATATTTATAGCCCTTTATACAAATGATTATTATTTGACTTAAGCTATCAATGCAAACTTTATAGTGTATGTTGTTCAGTACATAAGAGGAAACAATATACATCATACATGTACATCATTTAGGAAGGTATATACATCATACATGTGTATTATGGGCACAAGTTCTGCTGCACTAGAATAAGATCAGGAGCCACGAGCAAAAATTAATTTATTTTCCTTCTTTTTACAAATAACCATTCATGGCATTGGCAAACTATAATTGCTATGTTGCAATCAATAAAGTGGAACATCCAACAATGTTTCAGTATGTATTAGTAATCACCTCCGAACAACGACCACCCATTGAATAAAAGTCACTCTTTTTTATATCCGGCATTAATCATTTAGTACAAAATGACGAACAAATAAAAGTCACCTGACAATAAAGGCTACAATTTATTTTTTCCCAAGTTTGGCCTTTGTTCACAGGTTCGACAGTACTTGTCAGAATGTATTGGTTGATTTAATTAAGTTGTATGTTGTATTAGAAAACCTAATGTACTATTTTTTGTACTATCATTTGAGTGTTATGTCTACACTGAAATTTGTAATGGAGTAACGAATTAATATTATGGTGTATCTGTAATTTAAATTCAGAATAACATTAAACATGATTCCACAGACACAATAATTTTGTAATAAAAACTTTCTAACATCACATAGTGTAATGTCTAGAGATATACCAGCCTATTGCTACATATATTTGTATATTAAAGCTGCAACGAATCCAAGTTTCTTTAGTTCGGATCCAATCGAACACAAATGGGGAATTTCAAATACTTCAGATCTGTGATCCTATTGCAATATCAGTGTTTATATTAAGATGCATAATTGTATTCAACTCTTTGTTCTATAACAATAATTTTATGACAAGATCAATCGATCTAGCTTCTTTATATATGATCATAGAAACATGTAGTAACTTTTTTTAAATCTTTAGGTTAAATAGCCAATGAATAATTACAAACACAATCATACAAATGACAGACACAAAAGTACATAGAACACACATGACACATAGCAAAATAAAATGATTAAACACAATTTCATATACATTTGTATGTATACACAAAACTAGATAATGTTATCAGCATTTTCTTTCGCAATTATTAGTGTTTACAATTATATCATTATTCCTTTGTAAATTAATCATGTCCGTTGCATTTGAAAATAAATAAGCAAACGTCTAAATATGATTTCACAAAACAAGTCAAGATAACATTAGTCCTTATTTCCATTAATATTAAGATGTATGAACGGATCACAGTTCAAGCAATAAATAGCTAATGTTTCATGAGTCGTTTTGTTAATAAATTTACACAATCAGAAAAAGATAATAGTGCCCAACAAAACACTACATTGCATTAATATAATATACCTTCTGTTACTCAATAAACATGTCTGATATTAAAACTGGTATTGTGCAATAGTACTAAGTGTAAATCTATAATGCATCAATTAGTTTCCAGCACTAAAATTAATGGAAGTTTGTAGTTTATATGAAGTATATATATTTAGAAAATATCATTGTTATGTTCAAAGCATTTTCATCAGTGACTGATTAAGCTCTGTCATTCTTAATAAATTGAGGCAATTCAAGAGCTTCACACTTAATTAGCTTCATCAGAGGTGTGCTCACGTGAGACTAACATACATAGACTATCATAGACAAAATATAGGACCAACTGACCCTGGGATGCTCACCTGAGAAACGAGTTATGGCAATATCACTTACAAATTTGATTTAAATTTATGCTGCAGTAAGTAAAATAATACTGGAAAATAGACCTCAGAGATATCGTTTTAGCAACTTACATGCAAAATATAAGCTGTAAACCACGTGCTTCATACAAGAATAAATTGTTAAACATGCAGGACAACACTACATTTATGATTGTTCTCTCTCTTCGGTGATATTTGTTCTCATACTGAAAGTTTAATAGAATGCTAATTTTGTCTTCACTCCCTGTGGTTTTCACTTCCTGCATGCATATTTTTCTGTCGGATTATATTTTATTATGTAGTCATAATAGTAAGATAATCATCTTAGACTGAGGTGTCTGTAAAACTCAGTCATTGTCATTGGTGGACGTTTGTTGAAGAGGTTGTTGTCATGTTATAATTAAGTTAGAAAGCTTGAAGTTCAGAGACTGTTGCTACACTAAAGTAAATATCAAGTTCAGAGAATGTTGCTGCACTAAAGTAAATCACAATTTCAGAGAATGTTGCAGCACTAAAGTGAATGTCAAGTTCAGAGACTGTTGCTGTACTAGAGTAAATACCAAGTTCAGAGATTGTTGCTACACTTATAAGTAAATACCAAGTTCAGAGACTATTGCTACACTAAAGTAAATACCAAATAGCTCAGGCACGGTTCCCTGCATCATGCATTTATAGGTTATTCTAAGGATATTTGTTGGAATATATTCCTTTATACAGAATAGTTATCGTAAAGACCAACCAAATGTAATGTTTGTTTTAAATCGATTTAACTTAAATGGAATTTATACAGTGGGTTTATTTCAGTATGTATTTATGGTTTAGTTTTTGAATCTATAAATTGGTGAAACTTGATATGAACCGACTCCAAATCCTGATACAATAAAGTAAATACCAAATTTAGGGCAGATGTGTGTTCATTTAGTCTATCATTGATTGAGATAGATTACCCATGGTGCGAGGGTACATGTATATGGTTATGTCTTAATTAGTGTAAATCTTCTTGGGGTGGTGTTTTTCTAAATCATTTATTAGTTTGTAATGTCCTACGTAACAAGAATTTGGACAGGATAGAATTATTAAAAATAACCAAGATTCGCAAAATCATCATACATGTATTAGCAATTAGTACAGTAGTTGTTTTAGGTGGTGTGGGATAAAAAGGCATATATTGATAAACATTAATACGACAAAACTGTGTAAGAAAGACAACTCTAACATTTGTTCACTGAACATTAACATACATAGTTATCTCATAATCATTACATCATGATCATTTTATATACTGGGCATTATCTGCATTTTATATTCAATTTCAGGCACATTTTAAAGAATAATATTATTTTTTCTTTATTACTTTTATGTCATCTCAATTTTTGGTATTTTATATCACAATATAGAATATAGAATACATTTGTATTTCATATATAAGCAATTAAGCACATTATCTTCAATACTAAAGTACAGTATTGTTTGTTTGTATGTTCATTTTGGATAGAGGAATATACATTCTCGTGTCATGTTTGATTTCTTCAGGTTCATGATTCGTATACTGTGGAATCATTAATTTTCGTTGGGGATTTAATTTCTCATCCACGAAATCAAATCCTCACGAATTTAAATGCAGAGATAAGGAATTTCTTTTCAAAAATCAAAATCCACGAATTTATGTACCCACGAAATAGTCATTTTAGTAAAAACAACGAACATTGAGCCCAACGAAAATAAATGAAAATACAGTAATTATCATGGAGGTACGACCTTTGATGAATGGAGAATAGAAATTTAATGTGACTGCTACGAAATTGTAGAAACATAAATGCAGTATAAAATATGTCAGGACCTGTGCTGTCATGTGCAGTCTACTTATACACTATTTCAATTATACGGCACTTAATTATCCTATCAAATATACATTTAACATACAAAGGATGTCGCAGAAGTTCATTGCATGGATCAGATGTAAGAGAGATTTCTCAGAATGTCATTTTATAAATTTAATGTACAAGGGTCGGTCGTATCAGATGTTGATTAAATTTAATGTATGAGGGATGTTTATGAAGTTTATAGACTTTCATCACAGTGCTTGTTGTGTTTTCATTTACTGAACTTTGTACAAAATAACTGTGGGACATTTAATTTGTTCATAATGCTATACTGTGACATTTAAGTATTTCTCGCATAATCATATAAATCGTTATTAATTATTATGAATGAAAACTATTCATTGGGTTTCAATGCTTTATTTATTCTTTGAGATAAACGTATAATCTTGACCACAATCATAGCTGTGAAGGGTCAGAAAGTTCGGAGTGCGACTTTTAAAAGTTATAGAACTGGGGGAGAGCTCATGACACTCGGTCGGTCCAGAGCCTCCAGAAATATTGGTATCTAAAGACTTTTAGAGATATTTCTGGTAGGCTAAAGGGCTACTAATACTAGTATTCTAAAGTCTATGTACACTATTTATAATAGAACAATTGATAAAAAACATTTGCGGCAGATTCTTTAAATACGTGTTGTTTCATAGATACTGAAAGAGTCTGAAGATGCGTGTGACTGATATGTATATGTATGTGTCTCTACTCTACATCTGTCAGTACAATACAATCATGTTTTGAAATTGTTATCTTTTTTAATCATATTTGATATAACAAAAAAATGAACAACAGTTTAAAGTCCATAGTATTGTTTATTGTTGCTCATAGTAATGACATTGTCAATTTTATTGGTAAAACATCTAGACCCAATTCAGATATGAAATACTTGTCGTTAATCTCATGGTTGAAAGTAAACATTATTGATATACACCATACTTGTCATGATACTGTTTACTTTGATTCAAAAGTAAAATGAATTGAAATCAACAACTTATTTTTTAAAAAAGAATATATTTCCAGTTCAATGCAATGTTCTGATACGAGTTTGATCATTTGTTCAAAGTACTACATATGTACCAAATCATTTTAAACTACTTGACAAAATCTGCTTGTTTCATTTTACAGTTCAAGTAATCTCAAATTGTCTATGTGGATCAATGATGTTCATATGCAACACTGTCATATCTAAAACACTACTTGATGCATTATTATGGAAACTAACAATGAATATGATTATAGTTCCTTTTATATCCACCCCTTCCAACTCGTTACAAAGGTCAATCACAGTGTCAGCTTGTTCATCTGACGACTTTTGTAGATCTATTTCAACCGCTTTACCTTCATAATGTTTCGAGTTACACACGACAACCTCCTGCAATCTCTTTCATCTGAAATATTTACCATTTGTGTAAAAGTAGTTGTCATATAGCATCTGCATCTAAATATACATATCTGCAGATGTAAAACAGAGAAACTAATGCAAAGAGTCCATTCTTCATTATTTTAGGTACTAGTAGCATAAATACTTGTTATTTTACGTCAGACCATTACTTCATTTCATGAACATGGTAATATTTAAACATTACAATTGTTGATGAAGCGTTACCAATAACTTTCTTGAAGATGTTCTGTGCGCTCGCCTGCTCTTATTTGTACTCGCTTGTACTCTGGAAGTATGGGAGTGAGTATGTACTGTCGATCCTAAAGCCCCTGGATCTGGACATGCTTTGCATTTGTACCTTTACAACAATAAATGTAAAATTAACACAGTTGAAAAGAGACCACCTTGGTGTCAATCATGAAAAATTACAAAAATTCACCTGCATAATATTTAAATTATTAAGTAGCTATACAACTTGGGGAAATTTCTTATAAGATACATAATCTTCAATAAGTTTAAGTTGAAGTTATTTCAATGAAGACATAATTCAAAATGCTCGTGTAGTTTACACACATCTCACTACAGAAACCATAATTGAACCCTTTTATTGACTCAAAACTTGGGAAATTGTTGCAAGATATATGTAATCTTTGAATAAGAGATAAAATGATTTTCAAGTTGAAGTTATTTCAATGAAGAGATAATTCCAAAATGCACTTGCAGTTTGCACACATCTCACTACGGAAACCATGATTTAACCCTTTTATTGACTTCACCGAATAAGGGCTTCCTATGCCAGGTTTTACTTTATTTTACTTAAAATTAATTCATCCAATCACAAGTGCATCTGTATCATAAATGATCACTTAGGGTAATATTTGTATTACATAACAGATAAGATAAACATGCTCTGAACGTGCTGCGTTTTCCCCCATCACAAACATCAATGATATAATTGTAGGCATAAGCATTGTCCTTTACCCAAGATGAATGTTGTTTGGATAGCGTTAACTTTCCACCATCTGCCATATCTTTTATCTTGCAAGCATTGTTTTCTGAAAGTAGTAACTGGCATGTCATTCAAAATTTTCCCCATCTTCATTGGCATTCTGATTTATTTATTATCATTACATCATTATTATTGTGGTAAATAGTTTAATACCGGTAAATGTAATTAATAATCAAACCAGTGTGCTTTGTTTACAAAATAATATGTTGCAAAATAATTTACATCATTTTTACTAAATTGTGAAGTTAACAAAATATACTTATAACAAACAATTAATATTAATTGTTTATAAATCAAACCCTGCCACTGGGGGGGGGGGGGGGGGGGGGATATGGTAATGGTCTCCATCTGTCAGTCTGTCCATAACTCCTAAATCATTTAAGATATTTATTTGAATCTTATTTAGCATAAGGTTTTGGAATGAACGAACTGTTAACCTGTGGTCAAGACTACCTGTAAAGAAAGACAATATAACTAGAGGCTAGACAGGTTTTCCATTTAAATATCTGCAGTATATACTACCCTCAAAATTTAAATATTAAAAAATCTTGAAATACTCTTCTGTTTACATGTCTTTAGTAATAGAACTGTGTACATAATTTTAAACTATAAATTCAACTTTTAATTTTGACCACTGTATTTCTATCTTCTTATTTTAGCTTTCATGAATCAAATAATAGAATTTTATTATTTATAAGCATTCGTTTATAATAATATCAATACATTTAAACTAAATGCATTGTGACTTACCTGAAGTCTCTCTACTAGGTTCTACCCAACTGAATTGTCTGTCCAGTTTGAAAACAAAGAGACACATAAAAAGAATAGATTTCATATTAAGAAGATTCATTCTGACAGTCTGACAGTTCCATTGTCATCATGACACAAATAGTCCTGCAAATATATGGTACGAATACATACAAATATTGAAATTTCAAAGTAATCTATATTTCATAGAGCATCATGGAGCGACTGGTAGATATGTTTTACTGATATTTACATAATGCAGGATGTTACATAAACCAGATATGTTTATATTTATAGCTCAAAGTATATCCATTTGACCCTAATTCACAAAATATCAAAGAATTATCATAAATACACACAAGTCACACAGGGGCTTAAATATTACATAACTAGTCATGCATAATTTATAGAGTCTGCTGTTCAGGGCTGTTTTTATTGTTAAGTAAGACATCAGCAAAAAAAGCGAACGAATATAAACGAATTTACATATCAACTCAAGATAATAAATTATTAACCTTCATGCCCATTAACATGAAATAATCACAGTTCAAGTAATGAATAACTAATGCTTTAACAGTTGTATTATGATAAATAATAAAACACAATCAGAAAAAATTAACAGTACACAACAAAATACTACATTGTATTAAAAGTTGTGTACCTTCTGTTACAATATAAACATGTCTGCTGTTAAAACTATATTATGCTTTAGTACAAAATCCATAATGCATCAATTAGATTGTAGCAGTAAAATATAATCACACCATTTAATTCTTTTAACCAAGCTGTTATGGAGTCCAGCGACAAAATTTTGGTCAACGATTACAAAGGACTTGATTTTGATAAAAATCAAGTCCAAAAAGGGAAGTTTGTAGTCTATATGAAGTTTATACGTTTAACTGCAAGGATACAAATACAATGAAAGTACTGAAAGCACTCATGGAAACTGAACTTACAAAGACTTACAATGCAACATGAAAGTGTTACTAGTTTAACAATTGCATTGCGGATGTAGAAATACATAGCACTTTGGTCTTCATCGAAGTTCATTAAACAAATAAGCATTATAAGATAAGTTAGATAACACATATTTTCATAAGAGACTTATTACATGTCGGCATCCTTAATCATCCTTGATCAACTGAGGCAGTTCGAGAGCTTCTCGTTCAGCGTTATCCTAGGTGTGCTCTTGTGTAGCAGTAGTCAGCTCTTCTCCTGCAATTAGATTCCAGAATGATTATTTAGTATACGACATTATGTTACAATCTTCATTTCAATTTTACTATTTAAATCAATGACAGACAGTGAATATGCAACTTGATCCCGAAAAATACAATAATTTGGTTTTATATCAGTTGCTTCATAAGAAATACTGCATGTAGATGTCTGCATCATAAAGCAAGTGCAGTGGTCATTTTTTTATCAATCAAATGCGTCAATTATCGAGAAAACCAAAATGTTATCTCATAAAATTAAGTCATAAAAGAATTGCCAATCGTAAAAAAAACGGCAAAGAATTAGACTGTGTCCTAGTATCCGAGCCGGAACCGAAATTTCAAACTTTTGATCCGTACCCGCGAATATAAAGATGGATTCGAGTATTTCTGACATTTCGGGTACCTGTTGCAGTCCTGTCAACACCACACTACTCTAATGCCACTATTGACGCCCTTTCGCTGGTGAGTCTTAATTATATTGTAGAAAACTAAATATTACAAAATTGTTTTAGTCAATATGACGTTCAAGTATATGAAGTGCTGTATGAACATTTAACAGATGTAAGATCATTTTGTCTTTAACGGATTCAGATGGATTACCCATAGGGCAATGGCACATTTTTTAATTAATCTAAATCTTTGACCCAATGCTGTGGCTCTCGTCTTCTACGACAAAATATTACAAAGTTGTATAGTCGATATGACGGTCAAGTATATAATATTTAATTGATTCAGATAGATTACCCATATTGCAATGGTTCATTTATATGATCATGCAGTCTTAATTAGACTGATCCAATGACTTTTTGGAGTGGTATTTTTCTAAATCTATTTGTTCATTTAACATCATTAAATTATAGTTTATCCTATTCAACAAAAATTTAGACAGGACAGATATAAGGAGGATTTTCAGGATTATTGAACTAGTTGGTACTAGATGATTATCTAAGGGAAGAGAGAAAACTCTAGCATTTGTTCACTGAATATAAACATGCAATGTTATCTCATTATATAACAATTAGTAATACATGTATTGCATTTTATATACTAGTAGGCCTTCTATTCAGTATTTGTCTGCATTTTATATTTACTTCTAGGAACAACTTTTGAATAATTTTTCCCATGATTTTTATGTCGTCTCAATTTTTATTTTTTTGGTATTTTTGTATACCTTTGTATATATTTCACATTAGCATATTAATACAGTATTACTTGTTTGTTTTGTTCATTTGGTCAAAAGAACATCTACATTTGTACTTCCATGTCACATTTGATTTGTTAACTTTTTATGTCATGTATGATTTATTGCATTTTATGTCGTATTTGAGTTATTAAATTTTCGTCGTACTAAATTTAATGATTTTTATGTCACATTTGATTTATTGATATTTTTCAGGTTCATGATTCGTACAACACAACATTACAACCTTTGAATGAATGGAGAATTGAAATTTAAGTGCAGTATTACATATGTCAGGACCTGTGCCGTCATGTGCAATCTTCTTATTAACTTATTAACTACTTCACTTATATGGCACTTAGATATCCTATCAAATATACATTTAACATATAAATGATGTCACAGAAGTTCATTGCATGGATCAGATGTAGGAGGGATTTCTCAGAATGTTATTGTATAAATTTAATGTACAAAGGGTGTATCATATCACGATTCACTGATTTTACTGTATGAGGGAGAACGGGAGAAGTTTCTTTGGTGCTTCACGATGTTCAAAGCTTATATATCGATCACATTTATGTCTATACAGGTTTTTAAATTTCAGAGATAAAATCTAGTGATAATATGAGTGATATTTCAGTTTGGAATGTCGCAGATCAAGTTAATAGTTTAACAAATTTCTAGTAGTAAACTGGTAATAGTTGTTGTTCCAGCATATACATATGTGTGTGGGTGGACTGTCTAATATGATCCGCAAATAATGTTTCGGCGTCGAATGGTAAACCCACATGATTTTCAGACGGTGTACTGATATTAATAGTTCGCTGACAAATGGCCTAGTTTCAATTTTAGCTCGACTACCCGAATAGTTGAATTGACATACTAAACTCAGTCAAAATCGTCGCTTGCAGAATAACACTTTTAAATATCACAACAATCACTGGGGGCCAACGACGTATCACGAGAGGCGGTTCGCATCGAAAACATGTGTATGTTATGCAACGAAATTTTATGTAAACAGTCTATGGTTTTCTGACCTCCACATGTCATTTTGAAATGTTTGACCTGCAGGGGGATGAAATGTTAAGTTTTTTGGATTGTCTTGTTAGTTGTTTTTATTAAGTTTGTATTTGCCGTTGTAAAATGCGTTTTCTGTACAATGAATGCTTTGTCATTCATCAAATTATGCCAGATTAGTCCGTTATTCTGTGTAAAAACAGTTTTCCTCAAAATTATTGTGACATGAAACCCATTTGTAAAATATTTAGCACTCATGATACAGGCATCATGTCTGTGAACATAATTTAGCATCTCCCCACCGCTTATCAGATTCAATAGAATGTATACACGTTAATATAACAAGGCCTTTCGCACTAGACAAGTGTGTATGGTGTCAACTGAAGTCTCTTTTTGATGTATATGTTACTAACAGAGTGTGTGATGTTTCAGTCTGAAGTCAAAGGTGTATATCAATTAATATTTTGCAGTTGAGAGATATCTATTTAATTATGTTTGATGGTCTAAAGAGAACAGTTAAAATTGTTAGATGGTCTTATCATTTAATAACTGCATTATAATAGATTTAGGCACATACTTATACAAGGACTTATATACATACATATGTAAGTCCTTGTCTTATATAACTTACGAGTTTGAACAATTTAGAAATCTGCTGTTATCTAAAAAGTTTGATTGCATTTCTTCGATTCGTTAACACCATTGCCCCATTCATTATTATCTTAAGAAATGTTGCACCGTGCTCGTCAATCCAAGCGTGATTTGCACCGAATTCGCCAATATTTACCATTTGAAAAAAGGTGACCCAGTCTTGAAGACGTCTACGGTCAGTTATAATGCCCCCATCACACCAGAGCACGTCCGCACCACGCTCGCAAAGTTCCTATCACGTCCTGAAAATTTTGATGGCCGTGGTAGGGACGGGGTCAAACTCGAAATGAAATGATGCACTCAGGCTCGCACTACGCCTTACAACGTCTTTGCCAGGTTCTCACTGCGTCTATCACGTTGCCAGTAAGTTCATTACACGTGCAGCTTCCTGATGTCACCAGGTCTTTTGCGTTAATACTACGCCCAAATTATGTGTTCACTACGTCCATGCAGACTGAACTGCGCTCTCCCTAGGTCCCAACAACGTCCTCATTGCATTCACTAGCTCCGTATGTGTACTGTACCGTATGTGTCCATTTATATTAACTGGTCATGATGGCCAAACAGAAGTCTTCTTTCTGCTTATAGTCATGCACTAACGCAACATAATCTAAGTTGCTTCATGTTTCTTTTTCTTCTATTTCTTATTTAGAAAACGGCAATTTCAGCATCCAAATGGCTTGTCAGGTGGTACAATAACAAAATGCATTCATTTGCTAACGTCCTGTCAGGACGCGGTGGGTGTAGTGCAATCGTTGCCCTAGTGTAATGGGGGTATAAAGAGTTGATGTGATGGATTGAAGAAGCTTTTGTAATTGTACTACGGTCTCTTTTATTGTTTCATCGGTAACGCTAGATCTACTTTTTCAAAGTCCTCTGCGTCTGAGCATAGTATTGTTGTGTCCAATTGTTCCGTCAGTTCAGCACCATCTGGTTGAGAAACTTCTGTACATCCCGGATTCCACTTGTTTCAGGAACAATTGGCAATGGACAGACTTAGTCGGTGTGTTCACTTTAAGAAAGTTCCATATTGGTCTGTCACTTGTTACATTATTTGTAGGTATTAATTTTTCCAGTTTCCGTGATCGTTGTCATGTCGTCGATGTTGTAGATAACGTAATGATCCTTCATTTTAAGTTGCATTGTGATATTTAGTTGTACCTCTATCATCTGCTTCCCTCATGAACGTAACGCTCTATATGCTGGAGTTTGCACAGTGTCATTGCGCTTCTAAAATGCTGGAAAATGGTGACTGGCAGTACACACGCACCGCGTGGTCTGTATCCTGAAATTGATTTTGACTTCAGTGAGCAACGTACACATGAAGAGTGACCTTCGTTTAGCACCATACACACACTCTGTGAGAAACAAACACAGTCGTAGTATGCAAAAAAAACGTTCATATGTGCTTATTACACCTACAGAACATTTCTAATGAAGACAAAAAGATTGCATAAGTAAACCTTACCCAGTAAGTATAAGAAATGATACTCACGAAAAATATTTTAATGAAAAATCTACCAAAACAAGACTGTCTACGAACATCCCTAACATTTGAGCTTAATTCATACGTAATTGGTACTCAATTAACTGCATACAACTGTTTCATAGTATTAAACGTTTCTACTCACCATGTTTCGTGCTTGGAATATGATATTCCAGCAAAATACAATGTCACTAACTACGAGAAATGTCGTCCTTAGCTTTTCAACCACGTTATGTGTACATAACATGTGTCGTTTGTCGTTGCATAACATACGCATGTTTTCGATGCGAACCGCCTCTCGTGATACGTCGTTGGCCCCCCGTGACAATGTCTAGTATTTTTTATGAAAATATTAATTCAAATCGGGTTGGTCTGGTTTCTATCTAAGGCCGAATATGCTTTCAGTTTTAAAGGAATGATAAATAATAATTGTCAACGTCTTCACAATTAGATCCGTAGACATAGAAGATGACTTGTGTGATTTGTTCAGGTCTGCAAGAAAAAAGAGAATTATATCATTGAGATTTACACAAGGCACACTCTAAAAATACAGGCCTATATCACGGGGGGCCAACGACGTATCACGAGAGGCGGTTCGCATCGAAAACATGCGTATGTTATGCAACGACAAACGACACATGTTATGTACACATAACGTGGTTGAAAAGCTAAGGACGACATTTCTCGTAGTTAGTGACATTGTATTTTGCTGGAATATCATATTCCAAGCACGAAACATGGTGAGTAGAAACGTTTAATACTATGAAACAGTTGTATGCAGTTAATTGAGTACCAATTACGTATGAATTAAGCTCAAATGTTAGGGATGTTCGTAGACAGTCTTGTTTTGGTAGATTTTTCATTAAAATATTTTTCGTGAGTATCATTTCTTATACTTACTGGGTAAGGTTTACTTATGCAATCTTTTTGTCTTCATTAGAAATGTTCTGTAGGTGTAATAAGCACATATGAACGTTTTTTTTGCATACTACGACTGTGTTTGTTTCTCACAGAGTGTGTGTATGGTGCTAAACGAAGGTCACTCTTCATGTGTACGTTGCTCACTGAAGTCAAAATCAATTTCAGGATACAGACCACGCGGTGCGTGTGTACTGCCAGTCACCATTTTCCAGCATTTTAGAAGCGCAATGACACTGTGCAAACTCCAGCATATAGAGCGTTACGTTCATGAGGGAAGCAGATGATAGAGGTACAACTAAATATCACAATGCAACTTAAAATGAAGGATCATTACGTTATCTACAACATCGACGACATGACAACGATCACGGAAACTGGAAAAATTAATACCTACAAATAATGTAACAAGTGACAGACCAATATGGAACTTTCTTAAAGTGAACACACCGACTAAGTCTGTCCATTGCCAATTGTTCCTGAAACAAGTGGAATCCGGGATGTACAGAAGTTTCTCAACCAGATGGTGCTGAACTGACGGAACAATTGGACACAACAATACTATGCTCAGACGCAGAGGACTTTGAAAAAGTAGATCTAGCGTTACCGATGAAACAATAAAAGAGACCGTAGTACAATTACAAAAGCTTCTTCAATCCATCACATCAACTCTTTATACCCCCATTACACTAGGGCAACGATTGCACTACACCCACCGCGTCCTGACAGGACGTTAGCAAATGAATGCATTTTGTTATTGTACCACCTGACAAGCCATTTGGATGCTGAAATTGCCGTTTTCTAAATAAGAAATAGAAGAAAAAGAAACATGAAGCAACTTAGATTATGTTGCGTTAGTGCATGACTATAAGCAGAAAGAAGACTTCTGTTTGGCCATCATGACCAGTTAATATAAATGGACACATACGGTACAGTACACATACGGAGCTAGTGAATGCAATGAGGACGTTGTTGGGACCTAGGGAGAGCGCAGTTCAGTCTGCATGGACGTAGTGAACACATAATTTGGGCGTAGTATTAACGCAAAAGACCTGGTGACATCAGGAAGCTGCACGTGTAATGAACTTACTGGCAACGTGATAGACGCAGTGAGAACCTGGCAAAGACGTTGTAAGGCGTAGTGCGAGCCTGAGTGCATCATTTCATTTCGAGTTTGACCCCGTCCCTACCACGGCCATCAAAATTTTCAGGACGTGATAGGAACTTTGCGAGCGTGGTGCGGACGTGCTCTGGTGTGATGGGGGCATTATAACTGACCGTAGACGTCTTCAAGACTGGGTCACCTTTTTTCAAATGGTAAATATTGGCGAATTCGGTGCAAATCACGCTTGGATTGACGAGCACGGTGCAACATTTCTTAAGATAATAATGAATGGGGCAATGGTGTTAACGAATCGAAGAAATGCAATCAAACTTTTTAGATAACAGCAGATTTCTAAATTGTTCAAACTCGTAAGTTATATAAGACAAGGACTTACATATGTATGTATATAAGTCCTTGTATAAGTATGTGCCTAAATCTATTATAATGCAGTTATTAAATGATAAGACCATCTAACAATTTTAACTGTTCTCTTTAGACCATCAAACATAATTAAATAGATATCTCTCAACTGCAAAATATTAATTGATATACACCTTTGACTTCAGACTGAAACATCACACACTCTGTTAGTAACATATACATCAAAAAGAGACTTCAGTTGACACCATACACACTTGTCTAGTGCGAAAGGCCTTGTTATATTAACGTGTATACATTCTATTGAATCTGATAAGCGGTGGGGAGATGCTAAATTATGTTCACAGACATGATGCCTGTATCATGAGTGCTAAATATTTTACAAATGGGTTTCATGTCACAATAATTTTGAGGAAAACTGTTTTTACACAGAATAACGGACTAATCTGGCATAATTTGATGAATGACAAAGCATTCATTGTACAGAAAACGCATTTTACAACGGCAAATACAAACTTAATAAAAACAACTAACAAGACAATCCAAAAAACTTAACATTTCATCCCCCTGCAGGTCAAACATTTCAAAATGACATGTGGAGGTCAGAAAACCATAGACTGTTTACATAAAATTTCGTTGCATAACATACACATGTTTTCGATGCGAACCGCCTCTCGTGATACGTCGTTGGCCCCCAGTGTATATGTAACTTATAACGAGCAGTCTAGCGTGTTGTCCCCTTTGTGTCTCATATTTGTGATAAGAGTATAAATTTAAATCATGAGTACAGTTGATCCAAGAATAAAAGCGGTCGAAGATTTGATCGAGTTAACTCCAGACTTCCCTATACCTGGAATTTTATTCAAGTAAGTTCTGATTGTGACTTAATGAACTGCAGATCATGATTTTGCAGTAACAAAACTTCTGCTACTTTATCTTGTATGTACACTCCATATTGTGCAATCGTTCACGTGTGAGCATAATAATAGTTAATACGAGGGTCGTTCGTAAAGTTCATAGATAATCTTTCATAGATTTTTCTCATATGTCTAGGAACTTTACGGACGACCCTCATATTAATTATTATCATGTTCACACGTATTTTGTCTTGTACACAAGGTATACAAAAATTTGTTTCTGGTTGCATGCTCATTAAATTAGCGTACGTTTATTGAGGGCGTTCAGCTATTGAAAGTGTATGGAATGGTAATGAGTTAATAGTTCGTTCCTCGGGTCTAATGAATTAAGTATTGTGGGATATACAGGATAACTAGAAACAAACATCATTATTTATAGGTGTAGCATTATCAGTTATTCATGTAACATGATACTCCATGTGTGTACAGCCCTTTTATAATAGAGTTTCCAGGGCACTATACCATTCCAATCACGAACACTGCTTTAACAACTAACAGATATTTTACATGATCTTCAGAATAAATGTAGTTAGAACATTAAGTCGTTCTTGTGAATATATACCCATGACATAACATGGTGTCAGAAGTGCAGAAATAATAATTCCTAACATGCCCATGATATAACAATAGGTTCCATGCACTAGCGGATCCAATTAATTGGGAGCACACCCGACGCCCCTCCCCCAAGTCTCCGACCGTATATATGTAAAACGAAATACAATGTATCATTCAATGAAACAGCATTCAATTACTACTGAATGTTAACTGTAATTATGCTCCCAGACTGAAATCCTGGAACCGCCTCTTGGTACAGTATTTTCTTAACATAATGCTCAATGCTGCATTCGTAATGGAATAGGATGAACAAACAGTAAGCCGGGTCTGCCTCAAACATATTGAATTCGCGTACATGGTTCATTTTCATTGTAAACGAATTAAAACTTTTCAATAGATTTATAAATTGGTCGATACTTTATAATGTGCTTCTGCAGAAAAGACTGCAGCAAACGTAATGAGTACATTTTGTAGTAGATTATATTTCTAACTTTCCTTGTGAATCTTTATATCTATAACAAGGTTTGTCTATGTACAGTAAAACCTCTTCAGAGCGGCCCTCTCTCGAGTTACAACCTTCCTACATTCAACAACAGCATTATTTTTCCCACTGCACGATTCATCTTTTAATTTAACCTCACTAGAGCAACAATCTCTCAACAACAATATATAATTTTCCTTCACGCTTGCTACTCCCAAAGGGTGTTGCTTTGGAAAGGTTGACTGCAATTTGCTTTATTATTGCTATACATTTGTGGAAGACATTCCAACTAAATGATATGTCCGATGCTACAACAATTACTGGTCATTTAACGAATACTTGTCCATGTGTAATTATTTTGCCGTTAATTTTGCTACGTACGTGTTCTTTTGTTCAGTATGTTTTTTACAATGTTTCAGGAATTTATTTCCAGTCTTGAGAGATGCCAAAGTATTTAAAGGTCTCATTGATGTTATGGTAGAAGACATAAAAACTAAACATCCAGATGTTGAAGTAATTGTAGGTCTTGATTCACGTGGATTTTTGTTTGGTCCATTGATTGCTCAAGCATTAAGTATAGCTTTTGTTCCTGTAAGGAAGAAGGGTAAATTACCTGGAGAAACATACAAAGTTGATTACGATTTGGATTATGGGAAGGTATGTGTTTTATTAAAATCATAGCCTATTTGAAAATGTCCTGTCCACTGTATTACCGTGTTGTACATAATCCTGTGCATTTACCTGGTATAAATGTAATTAATCAAAATTTTGAATGAATGCATGCCATCTCGAGATCTGAAATGGGTTAATTTAAATACCACACGAAAACTGACGGGACCTGCATCACTGATGCAGGACCCATTGTCATTCTGCTTTATAATTATTTTTGTCATTTAATTAACACAATTCAAGTAATTTATGTATCTTGTTTTGATAATTAATTTTGTTATCTTTCAGGATAGTTGTGAAATTCAGAAGAATTCCATAAAACCAGGACAGAAGGTTGTGATTGTAGATGATTTGTTAGCAACAGGAGGTAATGTGGGAATTTAAATTGATATTTTAGTCAGATACAACTACATTCAAACCTGTGAACAAAGGCCACCTGTGGGAAAGACATAATGAGGCCTTTATTGACAGATGGCCTTTTTTAGGCAGCCTTTTTCTTGTAAATAATTGATGTTGGTTTACTAACTGAATGGCCTTAATATACAGGGTGGCCTTTATTCAGAGATGGTCGCCAACACAGGTTTGACTGCATAAGTATAATTGCAAAACTTTTTATATAATTTAAACAATTTAACAGCGCCTAGAGGCAGTGATTAAAGTATTGTCAGTTAGGTAATAAGGGCTGCATGATGTTGTGTGGTATTATGTCTAGAAAACATTTCTTTTGTAAATTCCATTCTTAGAACAAATAAAGTAAAAAATAGCATGTCAGTTGTCTATCTAGTATTGTTTGTATGAAGTTCCAATCCACAAAATCATTTTCTATCAGTAAATGAACAGTCCGAGTAGATTTTAGCTTTATTTCTGTAACTTCCAATTTTGAAAAACAGTAAAACCCCTCAAACTGGACCTCTTCCGGACTGGCTCAATAGTCGGGTTTTCTGAGAATTCCGATTTTCACAGAACTTTTGAAAAAAATATCTGAAAAAAAATGGACTTGGGAAGTTATTTGATTTTCAGGGATTTCTGATTTTCAGGGGTTTAGAATTACTATACTAGACTTTTCAGTGTTTAATTACAGGTACAATGAAAGCAGCCTGTGACCTGATGGAAGCAGCTGGGGCTAACATTCTAGCATGTATGGCTGTTATAGGAATAAGGTCCTTTGAGGGAGCTGCCAGACTGAAATATCCATTTATTTCTTATATTGCCTAGATTAGATGTACCACTGTTTATGTATAGTGAATCAATATGACTTAATTTTAACCCATTTTGTATACGACACAACCCCTCCAATACATTGTACATTAAGTCTTTGAATTTTCACACGGAGCCACTGGTGCTTCTATCATATTTTCACATGGTAAGTTTGACCAATTAAATGGGTTAACACTGTGGAGAAAGAAAGCTAAACAATATCATTGTGCTACTCGACGGAATGTGACATTTACATAATTATTGAAAAGAATTGTCTGTTACATTTTACTTGTGACTCGATCTATACTTAATGTTAAGATTAAGGTTGCATAATAAAATCTGTGTTCTGCATAAAATTTCCTTTGTATTTTTGTAGCCTCCCAGTTAGCTCAGTGGTTAGAGAGTTGATCTACTGATCAAGAGCTTGTGAGTTTGAACCCCTGCTGAGGTTAACACTGTCCGTGACAATTTGACTTAAGATATTACATCCTATGTTAAATTGTCCTCCACCTCTGAATTATGTGGGGTGGCTTGGCAGAATGCAGTTAGTATTCGTTAAGACCTTGATGAAGTCCAGGGAAGTTTGTTAGCATAACTGCCTGCCACAATATAAATAAAATAATGTTAAAAATGTATGACATTAAATCTGATGAAATAAATTGTATGTTTGTAAGCAACAGATTTGTGGAATAATTATAATTACCTAAATGTTCAAAAACTATGCATAGACTTCTAGTTTATTGTTTAAGTCGAAGAATTTAAGACTATTGCTTACTTCCTTATTTGTAAAGCCCCTTTCCAACAGTCAAGAGTCATATGAGGCAGACAGTTCACCTAAACATCGTTCGTGGGAAGAACCAGTACTAGACTCCATAAGCAATGTCTGCCTACATTTTTTCACATATGACAAATGGCCGATAGCTAGGCTTGAACCCACGACCCCCTTTCAGTGAGAGGTTACAGTGATTTAAAGTCAGCGACCTTATAACCACTCGCCCATGGAGATGCTGACAATCTAAAGGAATGGTCATTTATAATTATTTGAGTATCAAATACATAATATCAAAGTTTTTAACAATGTTTTATTAACATAACTAGATTCAAATGGACATCGAAAATATTGTAACAAAAATAATATCAGTAATTACATGGTAAAAGCAACATCCACCAAATATTGTATAACAAGCACAAATAGAGGGAGAGATTCAACCTGAAATATGTACAACCCTGGTCACAACATAACAAAGAACTAATAAGATAAATAATAAAATACATTAATTTTGTGCTTAACAAAACTTCTGTAAAATCCTAAATTGGAAACAAGAATACCTGTAATTAAAAAACTTAATCATTGGCCATATTTTCATCACAGGTAACTGTATCATGAATAGATTATAAAAATATGAAGAAAAAAAAAAAAAAAAAAATATTTATTACTTTATTAATATAGCTAGTAATAAATATTTTTGTTTCATATTTTTATAATCTATTCATGATACAGTTACCTGTGATTTTCATAACATAAAATTAAAGATATCAATAAATGAAGCAGCACATATAAATACAATTATGAATACAAGCACATTACTACCAGAATTAAAATAGATACTGACCAATTAAAACAATATTACACGGTTAAAGATGAGAAAGAAAGAATAAATGGGGAAATAACTTACATAATAATCATGATAAGTATAAGACATGTCAACATAAATCGAGGGTTCAACGCAACAGCGCCGTAATACAGTGTTGCACTGAGCCCTCGATATGCTGTTTGCAATGAACTGTATTTGCTTTCAAAACTATAATGAGAAACACGTCTGTCAGCCTGTTCCTACACAAGACAACATACAAACTACAGACAGCTTAGCACAATTTACTGCAACCTAACCAGTTAGTAAAAAGACTTCATAATTTAATACATAATTGACTGAATTAACATGCGTAGACAGAATATAGTCTCAAATATTGATTAAAAATAATCTGAAAAATGTAATTTGCATACATGTATTTTGTTATTGTTCAACATATAAGATCTTCAAAATACATGCCACACCTGAAACTAAGTCAAACTTCAAGTCTGTTCATTAGCCATTTTTTTCAAGACCTTAAATTGAAATTATAATAATTTTAATATAATATAAATAAATTACAATCAACATGTTCAGAATATTATCTCAATACTCAGATGTCTCTTCATTGATACATGTATGTACAGGTGTATGTATTTCATGATTAGTTGAACCATCAGTGGTAAACTTGAAAGCAGGAAATGTATCACTTGGACCTGAATCACTGAACCAGGCATCATCACATTCTGATATAACTCTATGTCTTGAAGTGTGTACAGAGACTTTACTAGCCATCCTTGAAACTTTACCTTTTCTATGTCGTTTCCTATCTTTAGCATTTTTTCTCCCTTCACTGCCGCCACTAAGAGGTTTCAGGATTTTTCTGATCATTTCCTTCACGTTTAATGGCCTGTAGGTTTTATGCAAGTCTTCATCGAAGTTAAACTTAAATGCTTCATCTTGTAGCTGTTCTTTCCATATTTCAGTTTTTCTTTTATACACAGTCTTGGATCTAGACTGTAATTGTTTGAGAGATTTTATTCTTTGATGTCTTCTGCCACTTTCTGGGACAGCATTGAGTTCATTTATTTTTTTGTGAGATTTTTTACTGCGCTTTCTTTTACAGCTGTCTTGGCTAGTGTTGATTAATTGCATTTGAATGTTTTTCTTTTTAGAATGCTTTTGTTTCCATCCTGTTCCTGAACCTATCTCAGAATGAGAACACGAGACATTTGCATCAACACTTCCTGTGACTTGCAATAAATTGTCACATTTCATCTTCTTGGTCGGATTTTTTTCATTATCAGATTGAAATTCAGGTTCTTTTTCAACCATATTCACCTTCCTTTGTATCAAATCAAGTTCAAATGGCTCAAACTTAGAAAGATTATTTGCCTGTTGTGATATTGAACTATCCCTGTTGGTTTTGATACTGTTTTCAGATTTGGCTGCATTAATATTTGTACTAGGTTCAGTTGGATTATCAATTTCATTAATTTCAACATCATCAGTATGTCCTTCCCTTTGAGCAACCTTACCTACGGTCTTTTCTGCACACTTGATTTGAGTATCAAAGTTACAATCCTTTTCAAGATTTTCTTGATTACCTGAATTTTCAACAAAAATGTTTTCAGTACAAGCTACTTGGTCTGGTAACTTTTCTTTAGGCTGAACAGCTTCTTTTAATTTGATACGAAATAAATGTTCTAAGAACTCAACTTTACTGTTCTTGATTTTACTCCACTTATTAAGGTCCTCCATCTCTGTAGAAGGACAAACAACTCCTCGTTTAGATTTTACCGCTTTTTTACCTTTGATCTTCCTTTCGACTTTTTTGTCATTATTTACTTTGAATGGCTTTCCATCAGAGTCATTCTTCCCTACTTTTTTACCGCTCCTTCCATTAGAATTTAAACTCTTCTGACCCTTACTGACGTCTGCCACAACTTTCTTTTTCTTCAGTTTACAACCCCCTGATTTTCTATTAGTTCTTTTTACCTTTGATTTGACAGAAACATCAGCACAGTCTTTGTCAAAATCAGAAGTCTTTCCATCATATTCATTACACTTTTTTGATTCTTCTTTACCTGTTTGCAACTGTTTCTTCTCATTTCCTGAATTCTTACTACCACAGCTTGTCAACAAAAAATGAGAACTTGTGCAAGCTGCTGAGTGGTTCTCTTCAGATCTCATTCCTTCAGATTTATCCAGTTCATTACAAACAGAAACACTAACAGACATTCCATTACCAAATTCTTTCTTCTTCTCGGGAATTTCACTAACAGCTTTCACAGTGTTTTTACGAATATCTTTTAAAACAAGAGACTTTTTATTTACTTTGTTTTTAGATTGACTAGGTTGCTTTGAAGCTATTACTCTTTTGGATCCTTCTAAGCATGCTTGTGTTCTTTCATCGTTAAAAGATGAACTCATTTCAGTCATCATATGTTTTGCTTTTTTCACATTTGCTTTACCATATCTTCTTTTACGTTTTCTAGTATCAGATCTTTCTATCTTCCCTTTACCTTCAGATAAACTTACACTTGACTTCCTCCTTACTTTCTTCTTGGCACAATCTAAGTTTCCTATATTGTCTACAGCCTTCCCAGGCTTGTTTTCAGGTGGAGACCTAATATCTGATTTTGAATTTACATCCCTTTTTAATCTTTTCTTATCAGAGCATTTGGTTTTACTTTTGTCTGAGTCTTCATCTGTTTGTAATTCTTCATGTATGGCATCATTACATTTATGGATTTCTGATGTTTTTTCCCTTTTCTTCATTTCACTGCCCATACATTTGGAGACATGTTCATTTGATTCAAATTTATTATCATTATTACGTACACTTGTTTGAACAAACACTGAACTACCATTATTACATTCAAATTTATCTGAACATTCATTTAGAGAAGAATTTTCATCATAAAAATTCACAGTAGAGCTGGTATCTGCTACACTCTTTATCTTGCTTCTTTTAAGGTATCTGAGTAGCATGTCATTTTCATTATCACTACCACTATCAGATTCAGCTTCCTTTCTTGAAGGGGATAGACTTTCATTTACTGAATTTTCAACAACATTCTCAGAGGAGCTTACAGCTCCAGGTAACATCCTTAATCCATGATTTGACTCTAAATTTGTATTTTTCCACAAGTTAGTGATAATCTCTGAACTTGAATTCATCACCTCTGTCTTGATTTGAGATCTTGATTTTTCAGGTGATCTAACTATCTTACAAGGACTCAAAGTTATTGTTTTCAATGGAGATTTATTAGAGATAACTTTGTCAGAATGATGTGATCCTTGACAGATTTGCAAACTCTGATTCATATGTAAAGTATAACTGTTAGCCAGTTCATTAAGCTCTGAGGTAGGTTCATCAACAATTGTACAATCTTCATCATGAATTAGAGGACGAGCTATGTATTGTTCAACATCTGAGTTCTCTTGTAAAAAGGTATAAGAATCATCTTGTATACTAATGGGATAAATTTTCAAATCACTATCACTTTCACCATGTGTTTCATTCCAATTATCAAGATCAATGAAGAAAGCTGTTTCATTATGCTGATCTTCACTGTGATCATCCACACCAAGAGTGTCTTCTTCAACTAATTCATCAGTGTGAGTTTGAATTTTATCAGTATCACTTTGATCTTTAAGATGGAGCACCCTAGTTAATTTATTGTTAATGCGCACAAATCGAACATGAAAATCATCTTCACTATATCTGTCTACAGTAGAAGCTCTATAAACATTGTCATCTGCCATAGCAGTACTGTTGTCACAATTTTGAACAACTTCTGAATGTTTTGAACAATTTGATTTATCACGGTACTTCCTAGGACTTCTTACCATAACATTTTTGACTGGAGAATTGTTTATATCACACTTCAGTTTTTCGTCTTCAATTCTTACATAAACAACTTCAACATTCTGTGGTCCAGTCTGCATTGTTTGTTTCACTGGAGTTTCATTTACAGTAGCTTCAGAAACTGCTTCCTTGATATCTGAAGTATCAGCACTTGACTCTTGGCCAGGAATTGTATCTGTTACATTATTACATACATCCTTATTTTTGTGGTCACTAATTTCAGAACAGATTTGTGGATTAGGTAAGCTTAAACCTAGCAGTGGGTATTCTTGTTTATTCATAGGCAAAGAAGAAAACAATGCCATCCAGTCTCTCTCATTAATCAAATAATATTTGCTGTCTAAGGATGAAACTTCTGTTTGACATCTTTCATGTTCACTCTCACACTTAGACATATCACCCCTATATGAATTGCTGGTTTTATTGCCTTTTTCAGGAGTGCCAATACTAGTCACAACAGCTTCTCGATCAGTATAATGTTCCCACTGTTCAGTTAGGTCTTTTGTTTCAAAAGAGGTTTGCTTCTTAACATCTGCATGTATTTCTGGACTTCTATTAACAACCACATTTTGTTTCAAGTCTGTATTTCTGGCATTGAAGATTTCAAACTCATCTACATTAGTTTCCTTATTGTTATTACATTGAATGTCATTTGAAATATCTTTAATATCATAAGATGAATGATCCATTTCACATTCCTCTGGTATCATTTCTTTGTTTTTTCTTTGATCTAGCAAAGTTCTTTTTGATTGCTTTCCGTGCTTTCCATTTCTCTTACGTGATACAGATTTGCGAGATTGTCTATGATTATCTTTATATAGGCCTGACATTCGATGCTTGTCTAGTTCATCAGATTTCACATCACTTTTAGTGCATGATACAATAACATCATTGCAAGCTTTGATAGGTTCAATCTTTGAATATTTAACAGTATGTGCAGTCTGAAGATAGGAGAAAAGTTCATCATCGTCATCATCATCAGACATGATGTCCTGAACATTCTTATAAGGCATGTTTGCTGTTATCTATGTCTGCTGACCAGTAATGTGTGATAAATTTTTATTAAGACCCAAATTATAGGGTCAATCTTGTGTTATGTTAATACATTTAATCATACATAACACTTGAATAATTCCTCTCACTCGTCTCTCGTTGACAACAATCTGAAAGTAAAGAATATAATGTTAATAAACACAAGTTTATGATACTACATGTAATAATAAGAAAAGCTGAACTTCAATTAAACTAATGCCTAGTTCACATTTGACATTGGTGTCGTACAAGATTTTAATCTATGATTTTCTTTGAGATTTTTTTTACTTTGTAGCCTAGGTGGCTAAGGTCTATGACTTACATAACCAGTACCTCCGTGGTTGAATGGTTAAGGTCGCTGACTTCAAATCACTGTAATCTCTCACTAACAGAGGGTCCTGGGTTAGAACTTAGAGCCCTGCTACCGGCCATGTCTCTAGTTTATGTGAGAAAGTAGGTGGTTTCTTACGCAAGTTATGGAGGATGGGAATCTAGTACTGGTTCTTCCCAGGAACAATGGTTAGGTGAACAGTCTGCCTCATATAGCTCTGATTGTTGAAAGGGGCGTAAAACTCAAATAAACAAACAAAACATAATTTTTTATGTCATACATGATACAATGATACATGTTCACAATCACATTAAGGCTGAGAGAAATCCGTACAAAATATATGAAGACTTATAATTATATATGTCACATATAAGAATTAACATTGAAGTCTAAGATACAAACAATCGAAAAACAAACTCCATTCTGAATCTGACAAAAATTTATATTAAAAAACATTATATGCAACAACTGCAAGCAAATTACATCATAATCTATTATTCCACTTCTATGAAATTCATGCCAACATAAAAATACTTAACGTACCAGTAGTAATGTAGCATGCCATTGTTTAGAATTATTGTTCGACACGATAATCTTCGTAAAAACAATCTTTCATAGAAATGCGAATATTGTACACAAACATTAAGATTGACCTACTTCCGGGCTCTTACGGTTGTTGCTAAAAGACAGTTTCGGTCGTATTGCTTTTAAGATATAAGGGAAGCAACTCGCACAAAATGTTGACAAATACCCGTTTTTATTAGCTCCCTTTGTTATATTGAATATTAATTGCAGTTATCTTAAAAAAAAACGAAGCAAATCATTAAGGTATGCAACAAGACAAAAGCGTAAAGCGGTACTTTATTATTAATGAGGCCTTTCAATACCGTGGACCAAGCCTAGCAGACTATTGTTGATTTAACGTTAATGGACACACGATGATGTAGTAAATACACGGACCATTTACCAAAATTTACACTTATTGTAATAAAATAACTTATACTAGTTTTATAGGTACTGCACTATGTATTGAACTCTTGTGGTTTAAATTTCGTATTGTCAGAGCCCCTACACCAGGAACCTTACTAAAGAAAGCGAAATTGCATATATTGAAACTTTTTTTCTTCTTTATAAGTTCACAAGCCCGCTTGTTATTCACAAATAAAAATTTCAATGCAAAGACTGAATATAAGATGCCCTGACTTTGTCAGATAAATATCAGTGTCTGGTGATATACGTTGGCAATTTACTGGACTAAGCCGGGGTGTAAAGCACTGATATATTCAAGTTTTTTTCAAAGATATTCCGCTAGTTTCCGGCGGGGACTTTATGTTTTGTTTAATTCCTGTTTTCGGGAACCATTTAATGACTTTTGATAATCCAGTATAATTACGTATTGAATTGTTCCAAACTTTCTGTCTGATACTCAGTAGTAAATACCATACCATCATAGCACGCACGCACACACGCACGCAGGCGCTCTCACACACAACATGTAACAATTTAGTGACTGAACGTTCAGAGTCATAAGTTACACGTCATGCTTATCAAAATAGATTTCAATTAATCTTGTTTAATATTGTCGATATTCGATATTCAAGAAACACTGATGATTGGACGTATTACACTGACTGTATATTGTATATTAGTTCAGAGTATACTAAAAATGTACACATGTCGTTTTTTACATTTTATTAATTTAAGAATATCAATACATTGTTCATAGTATAATAACATAGTGTATTCAAATCCTCGATAAATGAAAATATGAACAAGGAATATAATATAATGCACAGACGAAACCATAGCAGGAAATTATGACTGCGTGACGAATAAAACTTAATACAATCTGATTTAACTGATGTACACAATAATGAATTCTAAATGGGATTTTAACATTCATGATGTTACTATTAATTATATAGATATACTCTATCACGAGTCTTACTATATATAACCACTGAATGGACTAGGAAACTTGATCCACACATTTATAGATGAACAAACGGAATGCGTAGTGGATGACTGGAATAAGAACTTTACGATACGATGAAGATATGCTTGAAAAGATCAATACATTGAATATGTTATTTAATGAAAAAAGTAACCAAACAAACAATAACACTTATTTGTTAAAAAACGAACGAACGAACGAACGAACGAACGAACAAACAAACAAACAATAAACTTTATGTAACCAAACAAACAGTAAATGATAATTGATAGTGTAGAAAAAAACGAGTGGTATCAAACAGGTTCCCTTTGAACATGTGTACAGAAGAAGTGTTTTACTCCTTGGAACGTGATACTGGTTTATTATTTAGCGAGTTATGTCTAAATGATATCATTTTATACATTTTTGGATATTGTTTTGGAGGAGGGTCGAAAATTAGAAATAATTCAAATAAGGAAGACAATATATGCATAAAAACAATTTTGGTGGCCGTCTGACGTATTACATTAAAAAAAATGTCGATGACGTATAGGTACACTTTTTGTCAATCAAACACCTCTTTTAATCTGCAGTAACAAGACCAATTGCTGGTATTAGCTTATTTCACATACTGATGGTATATCAGTCGCAAGAATCATTAATGCAGGTATAAAAAATACATAGCACAATAGTATTTTCAATAACACCACATACAGCCAATGGGATCTGTCAATCTGTACATAGTTTTCTCCACGACTTGCGTAAAATATTGATTAAAAAACATAGCACAATTGTGACAAACAAACAAGGCTTTAACATAGACCTAATTAATACATCCGCTATTGTGAGGCGTGTTCATGTAGTTTCACAAACGTTAAAAGAAAACAACAAGAAACTAAATCAAATAAAAAATAAACTGGTTCCCATTGACTTGTCTGTACAAAGCTTTTGGTGCACTGCAACATGGAACGGGAACCAGTTTAAAAGAAACTTGGATCTGAGTAATCTCCCCTGATGACGTCTTTCAGTCAGCTTCAATAACGTACTCGTCCACTCTACGATCACATTTCATGGGCATCTGAAAGATAAAAAAAAAGTATACTTTAGATAATATAATAAATGCGTGAACCGAAATATGACAGGCCATCCCATATTAAGCCATAAAAACGTACGTCCATAGTTCTTGTCCCTTTTTACACCGTAGACTTACTGTAGGGAAGTCAACTTAGTCATTTTAGGACTATTAAATTTTGTCAGTTCTACACTGACAATGATATATTATGTTATTTACATTTTATTTACTAGAAAATGAAATATATGTTTACTTCGGATTGACTTGAATTTTCACGAATACAAACGTGAGAACATTGCAGAAAATATTGGCAATATTTTCTGCAATGTTCTCACGTTTGTATTCGTGTACGTTGTTCAAGTCAAGTCTACCAATTCAATGATTGACAGATATACTCCTTTGATAAATACATATTTTTATTTACTTCTTGTGACATACATTACAGAATTAAAAGAGAAACATCTGAACGTATTTTACGAAATAAACTTAAATAATCATTAATGTTGTATCTCAGTAAAGTCAAAGAAAAAATGCACAAAGAAAATGACAATTAAATAGCTATGACGTGTTTTTAGGCTTACAATAAAGATGTATACGTGTAATTCTCCCATACAAAGTAAACATACTTCACCGCAGTACAACAGATAACCATCAAAGAATGAGACACGAAATAAAAATAGAACAAACTCAAATATTTACGTATAAAGACAAACATATAAAGTCTGATCAAATACGTACTAGTTCGGCTTCAATACGGACTTTAGCATCATCGTCAATCCTGATCTTGCTGTCCCGTCTGTAACACAATTTTTGTTCATTTCTCACAATTAACGTAATCTGTATTAAGGCGAACACGGCGAATAAGACGACGGCGAATATCACGATAAAGTTGATATAATGCAACCCCTTTTTATCTTCATCGTGTTCATGTGGCATGCTGGTAACATTACAGTCTCTCATGTCGCCACAAGGGTTCAAGTCTCTGCACAGAACGTCAGTATGGACACATCTACCACTAGGACATGAAAACATTCCGTCTTCTATGTCTTTCTCCTCGCATCCTCGAACTGAAACAAATGTTGTAAAACGTTGAAAAGTGAATTGGATAGACATATTCGAGAAAACGACAACAAACAAACACGTTAGTCACTTTTAACGCCAGGACAGACCATCACAATTTCATTAACTTAAGACATTTATTGAAATAGCCTATGGGACCCAGTTACTAATGTGGCATCCGACCATTAATTGCTTAGGTGGGAAATCTGGATAAACTGTCTGTGATGACCTGTTGAGGTCATGATCCGTAATTTAGACTGTTCTCTCCGAACATTTGTCAGATAAAATTATTATTAATTCCCCCGACAACAGGACCACTCGTTTCATTTTCTTATTTTCTTAAAAACATTAACTTTATTAATACCAAAGATATGATATACTATAGACATGTATTTGAAAAGCGTGTATCATGCAATATGTACTGTTTCCACCAAATTCTGGGTAAATGTACTAGTAAATAGATATTTATTGTCTTAGTAAGATGAATTAAGACAGCACTGCGTAAACAACCTATAAATAATGCTTTAAATTGGAAGAAAATAATTACCTCTGGTGAATACTGAAAATTTCAGAACAAATCTCATATTTGATGGGACACGACTTTGGCTTCCATCAAAAGTAATCGTCACAACATTATGATCGGTTGTGTACATGGAATTTTCATTCATATAATTATTGCTCTGACAAAACGTCAGATACAATCCTGAAAAAAAAAGAATTTAAAAAATGGATAAGTATCATAATTAAAATATCATAATTACAAAACACACCAAGAAATCATGAGCAACAAATGAAATCAAAATATAAATTTATTTTCAAGTGAAATGATATTGTGAAAGTTGTGTACATGTACTAAACAATGAGAGCTACAAATACATGTCTGTATATATACATGTATGTATACATGTTTCAGATCGATTTGATTAATTTATATATATTGCTTTTAAAAGCATGGTGATCAGAAATGAATGTAGCATGCCTTACAATTTTTCTTTATCATCACATAATCTTAGCTATATCAGTGCTAATGATAAACTGAGACCATGATCCGAGGGCAAATCAAGTTTAATTTCGAGTTATTTTGTTTTTGTTTGAATATAGTTTACATGCTCTGATTAATTATATATAATCAACAACATCATTGTTTTATCATAAATAACTTAGAAACTCTTATAAAGACAAAATGTGAGATTTGAGATTTACGACCAATCTCAAGAATGATTAATAGAAATATAATTGGTTAAGGTCACTGACTTCAAATCACTGAAACCTCTCACTGATAGAGGGTCATGGGTTCGAGCCCAGCTACCGACCATGTCTCTTTATGTGAGAATGTAGAAAGATGCTTACGGAGGATGGGAGTCTAGTACTGGTTCTTCCCAGGAACGATGTTTAGGTGAACTGTCTGCCTCAAATGACTCTGGCTGTTGAAAAGGGGTTAAAAATGAAACAAAAATAGCATGAACATGTCGGCAACAGTAACGTGATCACTACTTACCTCTGTTATCAAACTGTGATGTTGGTTTTATTGTAACAGAAGGTTCCTTAATTGTAAGATTAGCGTGACATCCATCAGAGACATTAAACGTGGTAAAATACATAGATAACATAGACTGATTGGTTCCCTTGCCGACAATCTTCACTGTACAACGTTCAGACCGCAATAAATTCGCATCAAACTGAAGAATTCCTCCATAACTGTGTAGTTCTCTCCCACACTGGTCCTGTATGTTCCCTGAAATAAAAGTACACCGATGAACCTCAAATAGCAACCACTTCAATGAGGGTGATAAGGGGGGGGATATATCTTAGGTGTACCCCCATGTGTATTGTCTGTCTTGAAAAGCATTACGCCATTAAATACGTACGCCTGTAGTACTGCAACTCTCACGCGGGCACAATTCACTAAAGTCATTTCTTCGAACCAATTTTCAACATTTATTCTATATTTCAGCTTGACAGTGAGGTCAGCGCTTTTTGGTAAAAATGATAACCTTTACTTTGAGGTTTATATACAATGTAAACTATTCACGTATTATAAATTTACAATCAGGGTTTGTATAGAGTTTGTACATGTATAACTACAGTCAACCCTGTGTTAGCGACCACCTCTCAATAAAGGGAATATAAACCATTCTTGCGGAAACTGTCGTTGATTACTAGTATGTACATGTAGATTGTTTGTTTGTTTGAGGTTTACGCCCCTTTTTAACAGTCAGGGTCATATGAGGTAGACAGTTCACTGAACCAGTTCTAGACTACCATACTCCGTAAGCAACTGTCTACTTTCTCACATAAACTTTTCAAAGAGACATGGTCGGTTGCCGGACTCAACCCCATGACCCTCCGTCAGTGAGAGGTAACAAGGAGGCGGGTGTCTTCTAGTTTTACTTAAAACATCTGGTATCGAATATGATTTTATTCATCATTATGTCAGTTTTAACCTTATTCTCAAATTAATGTCAATTGCAAAATAATCCTTTATACTATGAAGATAACACAATTATGGTAAATTGTATGTGGTATTTGAATTAGGGTGAAATACCAGTTTAAATTATATTAAAATTACTGATTCATGTGTGCGAATATAATGTTAATAAAATACCATTCTATTCTATAACTGCCCTCGAAGTAATTCAACTTTAGACATTTACAATGAAAATCTAGATAATATTTACTTTGATCAACATGATTGGAAAATGGAGACGTATTTGAAAATTGGATTAAAATTTTTGATTTTATATGCGGGTCGTTTTCCTATATCTATTTACCAGGATGTTACGTGTTAACAGAGATATACCCCGAAAACCAACACTGCACTGCTAATATATTCATGTCACATGTTTGAACTATTTTGGGATTGTGTAACATGTTGAATTTTGTTAATGATAAAAGTGCGGGCTTACTTTAGTTACTTCATCATTTTACAAGCACCTGCGTGTTGCGTCCTTTGTTAAGAACCAAGCAGCATTTTGAATAAGACAGCATGTCATTAAATGTGAATCACTTAAAACTAGTGAAATCAATAAATTTTTACTGCCTTCTTAAAAATACGCGATTTTTCATACTTGTCGATATTTATAAAAATGAAAAAATAAAAACACGCAATAAAGATTACGTTCGTACTTGAGATTTTATCATTAATAAATAACCAATGATTTATATAGCTTAAGTAATTAACAGGGACGTCTATTGCTTTGTGGGAATATATGCAGAAATAAATATACTTCTTTAACTTTCTATTTCATGGCTTTTTGTTTGTTTGTTGTAGCCATGGTTTGACTAGACCGTCACGTGGTCGGTGTCCGAGATGCGGTGTTGTAGAGCAAGTTCTAAACAACTTATTTTAACTACTCTCAATGATTGCTTCCTGGGTTCTGACCAGTACTCGCGTCGATAGAAGGGATTGTGAAAGTTCCGGTCAAATTCCGCCACTGACGGGATTCGAACCTGCAACCTCCGGGTTAGGAGTCCGAAGCTCTACCCCTACACCACTGCTCATCCCTAACAAAGGTCAGGTGTTTGTGAACGTACGTGAGTGTATTATTTTATCTGGGCCAAGTAATATTATATTGTTTCTTGTTAATCATCACACACTTACTCTTTATTACACATAACTTGATAAAATCTAATAAATTAATCACCATAAAAAATACGCTCTTATTCGACGTACAGGAGTGTTTCGTATTTTTTGTAGTTTTTGTAAGTCACCCAGGTACATCTAGATGAGAGTTATGATAAACCCTATGATTATTACAATACAATACTTATACTACCATCTTTTAACCGCACAATTTTTATATAATTATGTTTACGTGTTGTACATTTTGTACTTATAATATTTTGTCTACGTTTTGTCACTATAATACATACAGTACAACATCTCCAGAGCGGCCCTCTGTTGAGCAACGACCCTCCCTTCAACAACAGCATGATTTACCCCACTTTACCATTTAACTATTAATTCAACCTCTCTAGAGCAACAATCTCTCAACAACAAACAACAACATAATTTGCTTCTCCTAAAGGGTGTTGCCTTTAGGGAGTTTGCACTGTACATTACTTTACAATACTTATCTACGGTACACACATAGCGGACTTCTCAAATAAATTGAATAATTAATCTAAATTAATGACGTACTCTTTATTTGTTTTAATAAAAATGACCAAGCTGATAGTAGCAGGTGTAAGTCGGTGGCCAATATTATGAATCTTTTAGTACTACACCACTTTAAAAACTGAGGGTTTACTATATGAATTTTACACATGTACTATGATTTGGACCAAATGTAAACGTAAACTAACTCCTATGAGATGATTTACTTCTAGTGGCCCCACCCGGTTTACCTCAGTGGTTAGATAATTTGTCTACTGATCAAGAAATAGAGAGTTCGAACCCCCGGGCGAGACTCCACACTGTCCCGTGACAAATTTGACTGAAGATGTTTGCATCCTATTGTTAAAATTGTCCTCCAAAATCTCAATAAATCTGAAATTATGTAAGGTAGCTTTGGTGCTAGCTTGCGGATAGAATGTGGGTTAGGGTATGACTGAAATAACACACTTTACAGATGTTCAAACGTTCGATGAAATTGAAAATATTATATAGTGGACACCGGAAAGCACATAATTATCATTACGAAACAGTTATTTTCTATCGACGTATTTCATGTTTCATACAGATATATACTTTTTAAAAACAAGTCTAAAACTTTAAAAGATTTCACATGAACCTCGCATGAGTAATTCTAGAGAATTTGATGCTTTAATTTACACCCGACATATTATAATGCTGAATAACACATCTCAAGTGACTGCCCTTTATGAAATGCTCACAAACACATTTGGAGATTTTGAGAAAAATTATCATGGCGTATATAAAGTTGATAAAAACAGTGAAACCTCTGACGTGTAATTGGACACAAGTACAAACAGTTTCATGCTTGCAAATAGCGTTCGGTCATGAGCACAATCGTATATCGTCCATTTCTTTTTTTCAAGCGTTCAGAACAGTATGTTTTAGCTTATAATGAGATCTTTTTGTATTTGCCACAAGTTGAGAATAATCTCTAACAAATGTATACAACACAGATAAAAGTGTGTATACTCAATATCCACCATAAATGCTATCAGTCGGAATGTAAACTATATGCTTGATTTGGCTCTACGAAACTTGTACATAAATCTAGTGTCGTATTTTCAAACTGATAGCTTTACGTTCAGTGAAAGTCGAGTTTTATTTTTATACCCGTTTATAATCACCGTCTATATGTGTCAGAAGAACAAAGAGTTATGACATAAAATACACTTCAACATTAATTTTTGTTTAAAGTTCTTTGTGTAAAACTATGTAAAACTATAAGGAGCTTAATCGTTTTGCTATAAAAAAATTGAATATTTTATTGTACTATACATATACATATTTATATAAACATGTAATATTTTGCACGAAATGATTAATTAATGTGCGAATGGTTTACTGTATAAATTACCATCCGTTTATCGTAAGACGGAAAACAAAACAAAAAAAACAATTCAACAAAAATCTTGACATTTTTTAAACTTACACGAATCAGTCGTTGGTTTTTGCTTCCTCTCCAGATGTATTTATAACACACAGAAAAGCATATTGTGAAACAAAGACAGGAGATACACGTTTAAAAACTTCCATTTTCTATCCATTAATAACAGTCCAAATTATCCACCCCGTTTTAATCACTTAGTTTTAACTTCTACTCAAGGAGTTCGACTTTTGCTCCGAACGAGAAAAAATGATTAACGTATTCCACACACAGTCCAGAGCTCATATGTAAAACATATATACAACAATGAATGGAAAACTTTATAAAACCGAAGTAGAAAACTTGCGGCAGTTTATTTTTAGGTACAAAAACATTTTGTTGACTGATGCGTCGTTTTTACCTTAGACTATGAGAAAACTTTGTTAATTACGTATATATTTATACACAACGGGTCATATCGGTTTTTCCAGTGGAAATATTTTGTGAAAAGAAAGGTCGAACATTCATTGCTTATTTTCATAACAAAAGACGAACCGGTTACCACACTATTGCTTCTAATCACGCCCAGCTGATATAAGAAATAAAACATGACGTTTAAATAAAAGCTTATTTTTTTCTCTCATTAATTCCATGGTTTTTAATTATCTTGTTACAAATATAAAGAATTTCAGTCAAACCTGTGTAAGTGGCCACCTCCTAATATAGGGCCCATCCTGTAAATAATTAAAAAAAAACACGATTCTTTTTAAAAACCAGATTATTTAGAACGAAATGGACCCCCGAAGAAGGACCACCCGTCGAAAAAAGGCCCACATTTTTAGTTTTCCCAAAGTTGCCCTTTATTTACAGGTTTGACTGTTTTACCCATGTAGAGAAAAGGTATTGAGTTTACGCACACGTATTTGAACTCCCACTATCAGTGAATAATCAGTACAAATATTTTCTTTGAGGAAATAATTTTGAAAAAAGTTTGGCATTACAAAATTTCTCGAGGATTGAAGTGAAGTAAATTTCTAGTCACATACCATGTGTGAATAGTGTATACATTTGTATATATAGAAAGTTATATGAAATGTCAGTGCTTACTTAAATAACTACAATGTTGGTCTCTCCAAAGCAACACCCTTGTGAAAGTAGCACAGTTTATGTTTAATGTTGAGAGGTTCTTTTGCTCTAGAGAGGTTAAATTAATAGTTAAATCGTTCAGTTTAAGAAAAATTGTACTGTTATGGACGATAATAAGCTTAATTTACTCCACTATAAATATTATGGCAGAAAACAGAAACACATGGCTTATTCAATAAATCGTATACGTGTACATGTGAATACTGTATTCTAGCGCTCAAGCAATTAAAAATTAATTTACTGACATGATGAACTATTTTTTTCTGTTTAATAATGATGAACGTCAAAATGAAGTTTTTAATTGATAGATATATAAAGCTATATCTGACGTCCCCTTAAAATGGCAAAATAGTTATTTTGCATGGTGTTAAGTATCTGAAACCGCAATTTTTTAACTTTGGATGGGTTTCCGTGTATTTTTGATTTTGTATTTGCATATGCATGTATCTATTTACTACACGCTACTATTGAAATCATATAATGAATATAATGTCTTCCATGTCCGTTCTAAATCTCTAACGGGTGCACTATTTATAACAACCACGGTATTTTTGAAATGAAGACGCCTTAAGTTTACATTAGGATCTACCTAGGTCTGAACAGTGGAATTCTTTATTGATACAATCTATTGTTAAATGTATATGATAAATACAAGATACTATAATGTAAGGACTGATAAGAAAACTATAAGATAGTACAGTTAGATTGTCATGCATTGTTCACATTAAGACTTGTACAGAGTCCCGACAGACTCGGAGGGTAATTTCATGACAGCTATCCTAGTGTATGTACACTGAATAAGTGCTTAAAGAAACAATTAAAGCCTGGCTATGAATGATTTTTTTTTATTTTTTGGTTATTTGAAAGGTTTTAGCAGATTTGTGTATCAGGACTAATTAAGTACAAAGGCTGTTGAATTGATGTGCTTTGATTCATATTACGTACACACATAATCTACTCTGCTCCGCGCTGCTCTGTTCTGTGCTGTTCTGTTCTGTGCTTTACTGTGCTCCTCTTAGTTTGTGCCGTGCACTTCTGTACTGTACGTGTTATACTGTGTTGTACTGTGCTGTGCTGTGTTGCATTACTCATTCCGTTTCATTCCATTCCTTTACCTAGCGTTATCTTCCGTTCTGGTCTATCATGTTCCAATATTAATTTCCTCCCTGAAATACGAAGTTCTCAACAGTTTTCACATCTTACAGTAGTAAGTACAGTACTAGGTCAGTACTAAGGGACAGTACTAAGTCTGTACTAAGGGGACAGTACTAAGTATGTACTAAGTGACAGTACTAAGGCAATAATAAGTGACATTACTAAGTCAATACTGAGTGACATTACTAAGTCAGTACTAAGTGACATTTACTAAGTCAGTACTAAGTGGACAGTACTAAGTCAGTACTAAGTGGACAGTACTAAGTATGTACTAAGTGACAGTACTAAGTTCAATACTAATTAAGTAACATTACTAAGTCAAATACTGAGTGACAGTACTAAGTGACAGTACTGAGTGACAGTACTAAGTGACAGTACTAAGTGGACAGTAACAGTACTAAGTGACAGTTACTAAGTGGACAGTACCGAGTGACAGTAACTACGTGGACAGTACTACGTGGCAGTACTAAGTCAATACTGAGTGACAGTACTAAGTGACAGTACTAAGTCAATACTTAGTGGACATTCCCACCAACTTCCATAAAACTAACCGTAAGCCATTTTACACAGTATATATCAGTCCATCAACACAGAAAATAAGTACACAAAAAATGTAGCTTACTTCAAACCATAACTTTAATGGTTTTTTCAGATTGTTCACAATGACTAATTTTAAATAAAGCCTGTATCAAGTGATGGGGAATTATACATAATGATAAGGTCTCTTTTGTCACCCCCGTGATACGATCATCAGTTGAAAAACGGAAATTTGGAGATGATATCTGATATCAAAATGTGTCCCATCCTTAACCTTAGATGTCAAGTAATTTTGATTTAATGATAGTGCAGTCAAACCCTGTATTAGCGGTCACCTCCCGGAGTAAAGGCCATCCTGTGAATAAAGGTCATTCTTTGAAAAAACCATCATTGATTATTTAGAATAAAACGACATCTGTATGAAGGCCACCTGTCAATAAAGGCCACATTTATTTCTTTCCCAAGGATGGCCTTTGTTCACAGGTTTGACTGTATTTGTATAATTTTTGTGCAGGATTTAACCCAAATTACAGCGGGCTTGTACTTACCTTGTTCTCCGCAAGTTACCGTCATCTTCTCCACATTTAGAATAATCAGTGGTGGGGAAGAAAACCGCCTTAAACTATACACATTTTCAATAAATTATTATAAAGAGAGTATGAGTCGCCCATGGTTCGAACCAAGAAACTCGAGATCTTGGATTTGTTACATGTACTAGTGCAGCAACAGATTTCTATCAAAATGAATCACAGGTATCAATCATAACGTGCAAAATGAACTGCAAAATTTAACCATAGCAAAAAGTCAGATACATTTGTACTAAAATATTTTTGAAATCATTTGAAAAGCAATGGTGTCATTTTTATCGATGCTTGATTATAAACAAAAATGTTGGCTGTGTTTTTTATGAAGACCGGACCTGAATTTTGCCCAGGAACTATAGAATCATGACTTCGCATCATTTAGCATAACGTGTTCTCCTATTTTTTAAGTGCTTAAACGTATTTAGTAAATCTACACGCTACTCATTCTTACAATGAATCTGAAATTTAAATGACGTCATACATATGCAATTAAAAGAGCGTAAACGTCATGACGTCCCACTAACGTCATGTGACGTTGTTTGCTAGGCACTCATTCACATATTATCAACGTGTCGTGATGGACATTAAGAAAAAGCCAAAAATCTAGACTTTCTAGGTTTTCTGAGATTCTGTATGCGTGCGTGTTGTTGTAGAAAATGATGCAGACGACTCGTTGAGAGAATTAAATGAGAATAATCTTGAAGATGAAGACGATGATGTTTTTTATTTATCGTGTTTACCGTTCGTCAAGTGCAAACAAAATGTTTCAGGCAGCAGACGACATGATCAAGAATCATCCTTTTGCGCCCAAAAACAAGCAAAAGTGAAGTTGACATCAACGAGAAATTGGCAGAGTCAAATACAAGAAAGGCAAAAAAGCAAACAGAATAAGATCAAGAAAAAAATCAAGAACGAGAAAAATGGTGCCAAAGAAGATGTCGGAGGTGACACCGGAGATGTAACATTTGATGATGATGATACATTGAATGTTCTCGACTCATTTTAAACTGGATTAGATAAGGTAATATCAAAGTAGATAGAGTGTCCATACGTTACTTCTATAATACAATGGTAAAATCATAAATAATTATATACATGTACATTTGAACATTTAAAAAAATTAAGCAAGTTTCTAATTTTATGATAGAAAACAACATTGTACATATAATTTCTTTTCTTTCGCTATTGTAAAAATGTAGCAATAATTTAATATGCTATAATAGAAGTTATACAATAGGTTTACGTAATGTACAAATAGACTGAAACATTTATTACATGTTAGTATCATACTGGACTTTATGTAATTGTATAGATAATGCCGAGCTTTTTTCTTTTACCGAGCCGAACATTGGAATGTGAAATGGAAATGAGTTCTCGTTGTGAAATATTTGAAATTTTATCACTTCTTATCAACGAGTCTATTGTAAGCTTGAGTTTTTCATTCAAGAGTTATCAAATGGGTAAAAGTTTTACACAAAAACTCGGTATGAGGTCCACATGTAAACAAAACCAGACGTAAAGTTGTACCCTTGTTTGTAAACTTGTACCTTTTGACTACTGCAAATTTAATCGAAACAAAGATAAAATGGTCTGCATGTACACTATCTATAGCTATTTTCACTTACAAGAAAAAAGATAAAATATTGGTCCTTAACTCAAATTAAACTAAAATTATTTCTGTTTTTTTTTTTACGGGAGAAAAGGTATTACAAGAAAGCGTATCACAGGTAGTTCGTGTTAGCTCTTCACTTCCATCTTGTTGATTGGTTTCCTTGACTGTGTCTTATATCACCACATACAAAACAATCAAATAAAATAATCCCAAATAAATTATCTGTGTATGTCCCTGTTAACATTTTCGTTTCAGACCAAGCCTAGCTATCAACAAATGCCACTCTTGGGTAAGATATTCGGATTCCATTTATTCTAAAATAACCAATGGCGGTTTTTTATAAGAAATGGCCTTTATTTTGCAGGGTGACCATTAGTTGGAAAAAGGTACGTATATTAATGTTTTATATACATACGTCCCTAGTTGGAGTTGGCTGCAAACACCCGACTGACTGTACAGTCAAACCTGTGAACTTAGGCCCACCCTCGGGAAAGACAAAAATATGGCCTTTATTGACAGATGAACCCTTAATTCAGTGGTCATTTCGTTTCTAAGTAATTCAATAGCGGGTTTTAAAAGAAATGACATGTATTAACAGAAATGGGCCTATGGAAAGCTGAAACTATACATCGTTTAGTTTTCCGAAACTCACCAAAATTATTACATTACACGGATAAAAACTGACGCAAGTGATAAAAAATCGCATATAGAATCTAGATGATAAATCTTACAGAATGTGGAAAAATGTGATTTTTAAAAGTCTTTGTGGACCATGGTGGACATTTCTAGTATAATTAAAATGAACATCTATTTTAGTTAGAATCTTGTTTTTGTTTCACACAGTTAACCTCTATATAGGTTGCGCGAAATGATAAAGTTGCCAATATTGTTAACTCTATATTTCGACTAGGCTGTTTAATTAACTCTGACTATTATGAAATATTAATATAAACCGAAAACAGGTTGCACATAGGAAAAATGTTATCTGATGTAGATAACTACCATTGTATGTTTCATTTTTGCGATACTTCGGTACGCGATTAGATCTACACATAATCTTTCAAAACAATCACTATTGATAAACAAGAAATTCATTCAAAATAAAAATGTGGTAGATTCATAACGGTCTGAATGACTTATAGATATGATATGGTATAATACTGATCAGATACGAAACATCTTTTGAAGACTGTGTGAGACCAATCAACAAGTCGATAAGGTTTTGCGTCATTGTTAGTAAAAAACGTTTATAATCAATATGAATATTTTTATCATCCAATTACTTCCCATTGACTCTGATATCAATGGCGTCACTTCCGTTCATCATCAGCATCAATGTTTGTTGTTGTCATAGATTTTTGGAAACTGAACGATAATTTCAGATTTCCTTAGCCGTCCACTCATTCGGCCGCGCATGAAATTCTTATGCGGGAACCTACATTTTATCTACATCCGCCATGAAATTGTTAAAACTAGCTACCGTTTCATGTTTTCATTGCAAATCTATGTAAACTTTAGTTTTCCATGAGTACTGAAAAGTTGCTTTGATTATAAATATTGTTTCAGTTAACAAGACTCGTTTATCATCATCATCATCATCATCACCCACCATCACCATAATCATTGTCGTTTATATCGACATCATCATCAGTACCGTCCTTTGCAATCATAAAATACAATTAAAAATATCAACATTAATTGTTATTGTCGTCTGTTGTTATTGTCGTCTGCGCATGTCCCTGCGCGTTTCGTATTCGTGGTCAAAACTGCGTGCATGTATATTATGCTGGATTTGTAAAACACCATTTTTAGAGTGAAAAAATTTCTGTTTATTCAAAGTTGAATAGTTTTACAAATGTTTGCTTTTGAACGCGGATATCAAAATAAGTGTATGTTATGTCGAGACAGGAAGTGTAACACGATCTGACACAACATTAAATTTAATTTCATTCAATTATTATGCAGTGCCTCGAACGTCCGTGTCGTGGCTTGTTTATCGTGAGCAGTACAATAGTTGTGTGGTTAAAAACTGACTTAAAATCATCATTTGTATAAAGAAAGATCGTGTACGTAAATATAACTTACAATTCACAATTTAAACAATATGCATGCAATTCAAATGAAGATTATTGTTTTTGCATTGGCAATTTGTATAAAAAGTAATTGATATCTTTAGACTCTTTTATCAAATGTTTGAATTGCAAAAACACTTTAGTTTTCAGTTAAAACAATTTGACTTGCACACTTTTAATTATTTTATATAAAACATCAGGTTTGTATTGTCCATAAAACATTGAATATATTATGGAGTAGTTTTCTCTTTTTGTCATATTGATGAATAGAAATCGATCCATTATATAATCATATTTATTACCATTCAACAAGCACGAATGGGTTTATGGAGATGAGGTATTTAAATTGCATACCATAATGATAACAAATGCTAATACAGAGTTACGTCCCCTTGATTGATAATTTTGATGCGCATAACAAATAAAGGGAGGTAATTTTGATAAAGTGAAATATGCGAATTTTAATCGCTTCTTTTTATTTCTGTCCCGCTCAATGTTTTGCTTGCAATGTAAAGGTCAACTAGATATGACCTTAAACAGGGACGATGACTAATCCAAATAGAGTAAAAAATACGAATTGATAAATAGGTTTGGATTTAATCAAATATTCATGAAATATCTCATTCTATAAGATTTGGGTATAGTGTCTGAGGAAATGAGACATTTACACAAAAAATTCCAAAAGATTACATTCAGAAAAAATCGTCAAAAAAAACGTCTTATTACCAAGATAGGGCCTATGATAAACAATGACGTATTTTTTTGGACCAGTTTTCAATACTTTTCTCCATACAGTAACAACCTCTCCAAATC